>AWOL01S0039234.1:36288-50250 GCA_000715115.1 Nicotiana otophora | reverse complement strand
TTTTTTGAGCCGAGGGTCTTTCGGAAACAGCCTCTCTACTCCTTCGGGGTAGGGGTAAGGTCTGCGTACACACTACCCTCCCCAGACCCCATTAATGGGATTCTACTGGGTTGTTGTTGTTGTTGTTGTTGTTTTTATTTATAATAAATAGGGTGTAAAGCTTTGCTATAGGAGGTAAAATTTCCTTTATTCAATGGAATTGGGCTGATTTCATGGCAGCGGGCTAAAATCTATTTGGGCTGCACATTTTTACAAAGCCCAATTAAAGGACAAAATTTGAGCGGGCAAAGTGAAATCCTTATAGCAGCTTCTTCCCAGAAACTCAAAACTCAAAAAGCAGCAGCCAGCAAACATGGCTCCTTTTTCATTTCCATTTTGAAACTTTTCTCTCAAAAAAACACCGAGTTTACTCTTTCTAAGTAAAGCCCTCCGATTTCGTGCTTTTACTTCTTTGCCATTTTGGAAGAACGTTCCCTTTTCGTTTCAATGGGAGACTTAAAGAGGAAAAGAGGCCGAAAACCTAAAAATGCGGTGTCGGATTCCGGCGGCGGCGCCGAAACAGCCATGGACGAAGGCGTAGTTTCTGCAAACTCTATCGAAACCGCCACCAACGGCGACACACAAACTCACCGCCGTGGCCGTGGCCGCCTGAGGAAAGTCGAAGAAGTAGTTGACAGGGATATTGCGGCGTCACCGGAGAGACGAGGCCATCGGTTTGCCGACCACAACAACGGCGAACTCACCGCCACAGTATTGAGTGGCGACTTGAGGCATGTCGTGGAGTTGGCTACCGCAGCGGCGAAGGCGGCACCGTCGATGGATGCGGTGGTGAAAGTGTTCTGCGTGCACACGGATCCGAATTTCTCGCTTCCGTGGCAGAGGAAGAGACAATACAGCTCTAGTAGTAGTGGTTTCATAATTAGTGGAAAAAGAGTGCTCACAAATGCTCACTCTGTGGAGCATCATACTCAAGTTAAGCTCAAGAAACGTGGCTCTGATACAAAATACCTAGCTACTGTACTCTCCATTGGAACTGAGTGTGATATTGGTATGTTCCATGACTTTTACGAGATTTATATACAGTGACAATGTAATGTTTTCTATACATTATTAGTGTTATTTAATGTGTTATAGCAGTTCAGTTACCATTTATTATAGAGTTTAAGTTATATAACTGTAAGTATAAGGAATTTTTACATCATTAGGTCACTTTTACTTATGGTAGCATGTAACTTGTCTTACTAACATTACAAATCCCACATTTTAAGGAGGTATACTTGTACATGTGCTTTGGGTGATTTGATAATGTAATTCTTTTACACCAATGGTGTATATAACTTAAATCCTTTATTATAGTATGTTATCAATTAATGCTACGACTTTCAAGTGACCTAATTGTGTACATAATTTTTGTATTGTCAGTGCATTAATCTTAAACTAAATTTTTTATTCCCCGTCTTGATTTATGTGTTGATGTTTGACGGCACTAAGTTTACGAAAGAAACAACATAAATTGGGACTGAGAGTACTAATTTTTGTTTGCCTGAATCTTCAATTTTCTTAGCTGTTGTTGCCTAGCTTCCTATATATATATATATATATATCTTGCCTTAATTTCCATTATTTTCTTGGACAGACATCAGATTGTCAATTCAATGTTACTAACCTAGTGTGCATTTGGTATGGGGACAATGTTTTATCCCGGGAAATAATTAGTGTTTGATTGGGCATAATAATGACCCCGTGACATTTTTTAGTAGGAAAGATTGATAACATTGGTGGAAGCGAGTGATATGGAATAAAAGTTGAGATCATTGTACATTTCAGTGAAATTTTATTCCTTTGACCCAAAGCTTTGGTCTAGTGGTAAAACCACAACTTGTGATGTATGGGTTAGGCGCATCTCACATGTTTTAACAGTGCTACAAACAAAAGTTTGGTATTTAAGTGGAGAAGGATAGAGGGACGGGTGCATGCATGATCCACCGCGTTTCGAACCGTGTGCCACTGGCCCAAGAGATTTATTGGTTATCAAAAAATATTTTTCCTCGGAACAAGTTAAGGTGACCAAATATCATAAAATGATTCCATAAAGGAAAACGTTTTGCATCAAGGTGTTTTTCGTCATACAAAACACTCCCCTTGCATCATTTTACTGTTAGAATTTGGTAAATTCAGTACTAAAAAGATCTTAAGCTGGCTATTTTGTTGTTATTATGAAACAGCAATGTTAACTGTGAATGATGATGAGTTCTGGGAAGGAGTATCACCTCTTGAGTTTGGGGATTTGCCTGCACTGCAAGATGCTGTAACTGTTGTTGGATACCCTATAGGAGGAGATACGATCTCTGTGACTAGCGGTGTTGTCTCGCGCATTGAGATACTATCTTATGTTCATGTGTCGACCGAGCTCCTTGGATTGCAGGTTATGTTTTGAAGTTTCTCCCTTCCTGCAGATATTTTCTTTAATATTATACATGGTTTTTATTTCCTTAATTTGGTTGCTATGGTTTTAATTCGGCGAGACTATTGTGCAGATAGATGCTGCCATCAATTCTGGAAATTCTGGTGGACCTGCGTTCAATGATAAGGGGAAGTGCGTAGGTATTGCATTTCAATCCCTTAAGCATGAAGATGCCGAGAACATCGGTTATGTCATACCAACTCCAGTAATTATGCATTTCATCCAAGATTATGAGAAGAATGGAGCATATACAGGTACATGAGAATTCCAATAACATCTTGAACTTGATTAAATTGATGGTCTCAAAGTGCAAACTTATGTCTTATATGGGCTTCTCCTACATTGTAGGATTTCCTGTCATTGGAGTTGAATGGCAAAAAATGGAAAATCCTGACCTCCGCCGGTCGGTTGGTATGGCACATAATCAGAAGGGTGTCCGGATCCGAAGAGTTGAGCCTACGGCCCCAGAATCTAATGTTCTAAAGCCTTCGGATGTTATCCTTAGCTTTGACGGAGTTGATATAGCCAATGATGGAACAGGTGAACACTGATCTCATCCCAAATTAGACATGTTTGAGACAGTTCTCTTAATATCAATGTGCTTCCTATTGAAATGATAGATTTATATTTTAGTTCAGCAGCCCCCTCGTCCCCTCACTCTCCTTTCCCTAATATGAACCTTGAGTCATCAAAGCCTTTCTGACTTGGCCTGGCCCGGTTGCCCTACGCGACCGGTGATAAATGGGCGAAACTCTCGGTTGTAGTTTGCGACCTATCTTCAGCAGGGGCCTTTAGTCTTTTGATTAGAGTAGGGGTAGCGCAGGTTTCATTACTTTTCTTCCATTCCGTCGCAGAAAGAAAAGGATATATAATGATCGATTTGTACATTTCTGGAAAGAGTTCCTCGAGAGGACCATGCCCTAGCCAGTTGTCAACCCTAAAGGTTTTTTTCCGACTATTTCCAATACCAAAGCCAATACTAGCAACAAAAATAGGCCATTGTTGTCTGATGGTTCTCCAAGTGCTCACCCCAAATGAAGTTTTCACTAGTTTAGCACACCAGTGACCCTCTTAACCATACTTTTGATTAGTCATCTGCCTCTATAAAGCTTGTTCTTCCCAGTTGTGTCTCCATAACCTTTCTAGTAGCAGACACTTATTACGTACCCTTTAATTCCTTGTACCGAGACCACCTTCTCTTTTGCTGGTTGTATTATGACCGCCAGATTCTAGGGCCATTTTGGTATGTTAAATATGTTCAGCTTATGAGTCAAAAGTAAGTCTTTCTTAAATCTCATGCCTAGTCAAATATCATTATGTAAAATAAAACAGCGGGAGTATGAAAGACCTTATGGAATGTGATACCTAGTATTGAAGTCTCTTCCTGTTCTCCAATTATGTGTATTTGATCTTATTGATTACAAAAATGGCGATTTAAAGATTATGCTTTATATTCAGAAGAAAGAATGCTAGATAAGTGTAGATTAGTCAAAGTAGCATATTCATTATCTAGTGAGAAGTTAACACATAAGTTTAAAGAAGAGATAAGACACTACTATTTAACGTCAGGTAGATCTCCGACTAGTGTGAGTGGACTGTATAGTTGTACTCAAGAGCAAGAAAGCAAATTGAAATCATGAAAGCATCAAGATTTCATTTTCCCTTTAGTTGTCTACTTTTCTCGAGTATTTTATCTTTTAGATGCTTATCTGAAAAGGAAATATGAAACTCTGGTAAATTCCATATAGTGTATCCACAACATTCAAAAGATGTTGAGATACTGTGCAAATCATCATTGTGATTTAGGTACCTGGCAATTAGAAAGGGACTGAACAAAGAAAAAAGATTATTCCTTTTCAAACAAAAGAAACATAACGATTACTATAAAAGGGGGGAGAAGGTTCAAATTCATTTACTAGATGTCTATCCATTGATGCTCTGGAATATGTTTTGAGCTTTGTCCTTCCTCTTTGTTGGTATGTTTAGTTTTTTCCGTATGGTCTGCTTTTTGTAATTTAGGTATTGAATTGTCTAGTAGTTAAATACATATTAACCTTTCATGCAAAGATGTTCATTTTGGTAGCCATATACCTTATGGTGTAATGTAAACATTGCTCAATAGGGTAATAAATCTAGCTTGTCAAGCAATTTATACCAGTGCAGAAGACTGCATTTAGTTCATTTCTATTTATCTTGATAGAATTGTTACTATTGTCAGCATTTCATTCTTGTGCACAGTTGATAGTAATATCTTTCATACTTCTTGGAATTCTCTCTTCTATGCTGCGATTAATTTATTTGACCACTCTGGAAGTAAGAAATAAAAGTCTTTGTTGGGGATGGGTGAAGGGGCAGAAGAAAATACAGAACAACTTTGGGGTCGTTTGGTAGGATGTATTAGAGAAAATAATACATGTAGCTTTGGTATTATAATCCTTTGTTTGGTATACTTTTTCAATCTAGTATAAATCATACAAGTATCAGTTATACATCCTGTTTGGTATTATCCTAATGTATAACTAATACATACATAGCAAACCATGGTATTAGCAATACCAAGACTATTAATAAATGCACGAGCATGGTTAAACACAAAATTTCCCTTGAAGTCTTTCAAAGCTAAAGAATGTGGAGGCTATTTTTAGGAAACAAATAATTTTTTTTAAATGATACAATGCATGTCATTTTTAATACACCACACCAAACAATCATAAAAAAAAAGCTCAGCACAATTAATAGCAACATAATTAATCCATGCATTACTAATCCCCACATTACTAATACATCCTATTCAGTACTATTCTTATACACCTTACCAAACGACGCCTTTGTGTTGCTTGCTTTGGTAATACTAGCTATTTGTATTGGCTACTCAAAACATTGAAAAATATGTTAGGTATTGCAAGATTGTCCAATTCATAGTCCTCGCACTAGGGTTCAAGAAGCATCCCATTGTTTAGCTGGGAATAATTGATTTGTGGAATCCCCATTGATATGATTAAAAAGGATCATATAGGTGCCTAAGAGGGATGGTTGGGAGGAATAATAGATGTTGCATGTTTTTCTTGTGGGAGACCCTATATTTGGCCCACCTAAGAGACTAAAAATTAAGTTCTAATCACAAATATAGATGACTTTATGAGATGGGAAATTAGAAACTCTCTATCACTGAATTTCTGAACTTCATTATTATTATTATTTTGAAAATTGTAAATTCCTGATTTTGGTATTGTTATTTTTCAGTACCGTTCAGGCATGGAGAGCGCATTGGTTTCAGCTATCTTGTTTCTCAAAAATATACTGGAGATGATGCTCGAGTGAAAGTTCTTCGTAAATCTAAGACTCTAGAATTCAAAATAAAGCTTAATGCACATAAACGATTGATTCCAGCTCATATCAAGGGAAAACCTCCTTCTTACTACATTGTCGGTGGATTTGTTTTCACTGCTGTTTCTGTACCATATTTACGTTCAGAGGTTTGTAATCAACTGCATAACTTCATATTTCATTTATTACTTGTTCGTCATGCCTTTGAGGGCTTACATATCTTACTTGGGTACCACTTTTTTTCCTTAAAAATTTAGTATGGAAAAGATTATGAATTTGATGCTCCAGTTAAGTTGTTGGACAAACTCCTACACGCAATGGCACAATCAATTGATGAACAACTGGTTGTGGTTTCTCAGGTCATTTTAGCTCTTTGACAATTTACTAGTCTGTTATATCTACGGCTCCTTTCTGATCTGCCTTGCCCACTTCCTATTAGGTGCTTGTGGCTGACATCAATATTGGTTATGAAGAACTAGTAAACACTCAGGTGAGAAGAAAATATTGTGGGACTACAGAGCTGATCACAGTAGTATTTATGAATTAGCGAGCTGCCATTGGTAGTTTTTTTCACGTGCATCTATATGTTTTGACATTGAATGAATGTAATCTAGGTTCTTGCTTTCAATGGCAAGCCTATAAAAAATCTGAAGAGCTTGGCTAACATGGCGGAGGCCTGTAAAGAAGAATACATGAAGTTTGATCTTGATTATGATCAGGTTATCTCTCTATCTGATTTTTTTGTCTTCTTTTTTCTTTTCTTATCCTTTTGGACCTCTCAAGGTGATTCTGTTGTTTTTTTTAGATTGTTGTACTGCAGACTAAAAATGCAAAAGCGGCAACATCAGATATTCTTGCAATGCATTGTATACCTTCAGCCATGTCTGATGATCTGAAGACATGAGAGCTGTTATCGAAGCCCAGGAATCTCCGCATTCACCTTTTCTCTTCTTTGAGCTACTTTTTTGTGTTTATACTCCTATTATCTTTGGTCAATTTGCATAGTTTGTGGAGTTTCTACTGGCAACTGTGGTGTCATCGATGGCCTCTCCATAAGAGAGTTCCTGTTCTTTTCCCTGCAATAGGAACTGAACAGATGCAATGAAGTTTTGGTACCTGTTTTTTTCCCCGAGTGCGTAGTTCAAAACATGATAGATAATGGGCTCGTCCCTTTGCCCTTCTCCACTTAAATACCTACCTATTACAGTGCATTCCTGAGATACAAGTGGAGAGCGCTGTTTCTCCACTTCTTGGCTTTGAGTGCTTTAAAGCCCACATAGAATGTGGTTCAGAACTCAGAAGTCCTATCAGGAGAAGATCGCTCTGCTGCACTCTCCCCTCAGGCCGCCTTTCATTTCTACCTATACGATCTATGTTCTTGTAGAAAACATACCTTTATGTGCCTGTAGGATTTACTTTTCGATATACTTTAGCTTACGCTTGTTGCCTGCGAACTGCATAATGATGACTTGAGGTCATGAACATCTAACTTATCTACCTTTTTGTGTTGTATTCATTTTTTGTACTCTTTTAACACGGGAAACTTTTTTAGCTGAAGATGCGCTAGAGCCGCTAACACAACATTCAGAAATGTTTTTTCCTTTCCCTACTTAACTTTTTTAGCTGAATAGTATTTTTTGCAAGCTCATTGTGTTTGGCCAATCTATAAAAAAGGTACTCCCTGTGTTGAAAGTGGAGTTGGCCTAAAATGGGTGTAATAATATTACTTCAAAGTTGTATAAGGGGGTCATACGACCCCTGCAAAACAGAAGGGTGCATTTGGTAAAGTGAGATAACCCCAATGAGGTAATTATGTAGTATCCCTTTGAAATATTGAATAAATTTGTTTGAGTATTTCAAGTGAAAAACTTGAATTTTCATATTCGAAAACAGCTAGCAACTTCTGATTAGAGTGCACTGTTTATGGTTCTTCATATCTGAGAAATTCTTGCTTCATATATAAGGTTGATAAAAAACAGAAAAATTAAGGTTGAAATCTTAACAAAGACAAGCAACATCAGCTGATGTGTTATTGGTTTCTTGCTTCAGTCCCAAACGTGTTTTAACTGCGCACTTGTGTTTGCCTTAAAACAGTCACACTACATATATAATAAACATATACTACTAACTTGCTCTATACACCCTTCAATCTACTCTCTCTCTCTCTCTCTCTCTCTCTCTCTCTCTCTCTTTCTCTATACACAATGGTCAGAGCCAGAGATATTATGCCTCTTCTTTTAGCTATTTTGTTGAGTTTGCTATTCACTTCAGTCCATTCCCGTAACCGTTTGAAGGTCACAAATAATCATTATCATTCTGAATTAACACAACCTAATTTGTCAATTTCTCAGAATCATAGTCATAGCCAAGACATGAAGGTTCCTCAACAACAACAACGTGAATCATCAGCTCTTTTACAACTTGAAGACCTCAAGAATTCAGGTCCAAGTCCTGGCCAAGGCCATGCAATGCGCCCTGCACACTATCCACCCCATTGATCCGTTTAATTGAATTTCCTTTGTCGAAAAATTATATTGTGCAATAATTGAATCCATTCGACAAAAGGGAAGTTTCTAGTGATTGAATCCATTCGACAAAAGGGAAGTTTCTAGTGCAGCTGCAAACGCATCTCAAAAATTGTGCCTACAAGTTCAAGTATCTGAAGTGACACTCTTGCATGCATTTTTTTATTGGTCTTCTTATTAGAATTTCTGGTTCCGCCCTTGCCACTGATTTAACTTTATATAGTCTTAGTCCCTCGAAGTTGCATTTTGGTATCTTGAAAGTGTTGTAGTTCATAACCCACAGTAATTATTTTTGTTTTCCTACCTCTCATTTTTTCCCCGTTGAACATATCCATCAAATACTGTTGTGAGCAATTGTTGATTTTTTATTTTATTTTTAATTTGTAACATGATATGATAGTGTATAAGCGAAACGTCTAATAAAAAAATTATTTTATCAAGCAAGTCGACGATAGTACATTTGGTTCAATTATCATGCATATTGCTTGTTCATGAGTAGATTATGCTTGCAAGAAATAGATGCAAGGTGCATAGAAGAGTAGACAGGGAAGGGAGTGTAGGACTATGATACAGGCATACATCAATATTATCATATAATTATTGTTTAATAATTCGTTAGATGTCTTATACATTTGTATACATCTTAATTTATGACCATGATGCTTCTGTCTTCTTTTAGTTATAATTATAAATATTCACGAACATTTGCCCAAATCCTGACCAATAACATCTTCTTTCTTGACATGCAACTAAAGTTTCTTTTGACTCAAGTTACCTGACATTTTGCTTTATGTGTACTTTGTAATGTTGTATCTAAACGAAGAGATCAATGACTTTGTCTTAGCATACTCGTATGCTAAACCGAAAAATTATACTGCATAGGTCAAATATTACTTTTTATACATTTATTTTACAATTTTGCAATACGCCAACATTGAAGAAGAAAAAGATGTACCACAAACTGAAGTTATCTGTTTTGTTCTTGCTACTTACTGTGATTCAAGCACTGTTACATAACCCCTGACCAGCTACTCCGAGCTAATTTTCTTATTTAATTTAAAATTTTAAATGATTGCCAAAGAAACAAAATTTAATCCCTACAGCGACATCATATCCATTAACCAAACAAGATAAAAACATGATTTGTACATTCCCCCTCATTGAGAATCTCATTGACACTTCCACTTAACAAGTCCTGCTATAATTCTATTCACAATCCCAACAAGCATGAAAGTTATTCTTCAATGATCCTTTTATCGCACTTTTTGTTATGTAATATTTAGCTGCAACATGAAATCATTGAAGTGGTGTCCTAAATCATTTCTTTTTCAAAATAAGAGTGGCGTCCAAACTAGCTTGCACGCACCTCGACTATTCTATCAGGTACCTGCTACCTCTCACCCGGATACCTTTGACCACAAAGGCAGGCAGCTAATCGAGATTTAATATCCTAAATCTTTTTTAAGAGGAAGATGTGGAAATTTGACATGAATACATGAGGTCTACAAGTGCAACCTTCACTATAACCTGCTATTCATTTACTAGATCTCATGGAGCTTTTGAATATTGAGTTTAACCAAAACCCAATACTTTCAACACAGAACAAAAATATACATGTAAAAGAAACACTGAAACTCAGCAAATACTAAATTCTAAACTCATAATCTTAAAAGTACAATGAGTTCAGTTCTAAGTGCTAAAAACATTAAAGATTGAATTCAACAAGTTTAAATCATCCTGCTAAACCTACATCTTGCAGGTTTCAAGACCAACCGGTCAATAGTGTTTAATTAGACAATTCATTTCAAAGATGAAAAGGTATAGAGCTGCACATGCATGAGCTGATGAATAAATGCATGTATGTATGTATATATCAGAGCTTCTTTTACCTCACCAACTTTAAGTTCCCACTCCTGTAAACTTGAAATCTTAAATCTTCTTTTAGAACTATGCTCCTCCGTTTTTTTATCCTTCCCTCTTCATTGGACCAACAACTTACAGATCTCACTTGCTAGCAATTTTGCTAGCTGGAGAAGCTCTTCTCAAGGACCTCGGTGTCTACCAAAGCAGAAGCAGCTCTGGCGTTGATCAACAGGGATCATCCCACCTCCCTTTGATGTGTCAATTGATTCCAACATGGACACCACTTCATCCATTTCTGGCCGCTTGTCAGCGCTAGCATCCCAACACCGCTTCATCACATTTGCCAAAGAACTTGGGCAACAACGAGGTATCTCCGGTCTCAAATTCTGCAAATCCAAAGCAGAGTTGTGACTTTTAAAGATTATTTTTTCGCTCTTCAACGAACAAAAATGTGTGATATATTTCTACCTGTCGGACAACAGCTGTTGTCACTTCTGAGAAGCTCAGATCTGGATATGGCATGTCACAGCAATATATCTCCCAGAGGCAAATGCCAAAGCTATATACGTCACACTTCCGGTTATACGGGTTGCCATTAAGAACCTGTCTTGTAGACCATGACAAAAATAAGCAACATATATTTACATATGATGCACGTGGGTGAGTCTCATAAGTCAAGCACATACCTCAGGTGCCATGTAACCTAGGGTTCCAGTCTCCCCGGTCATATCATTAGGATTTGAAGCTTCAACACGAGCAACACCAAAATCAGCAATCTTAAGTGTACGATTCCTGTCAAGAAGCATGTTCTCTGTTTTGACATCCCTATGGACTATCTTCTCAGAATGAAGATAGTTTAACCTGAGAATACATTTTTAACATGTTTTGTGTCAAACACATGCTGTTAACATACACTATTATATAACTAAAAGAGGAGTAAGCATTATGAAATTTCACCCGCGTGCTAGATCCAGCGCCAGTTGGACCACAACTTTGAAGGCCAACTTCCTCCTGTGGCTCTTGATGAGAAAAGACTTGAGAGTACCCCCGGGAAGGTATTCAACCACCACACAACAAAGGTTACGTGGAATGCCAATGACACCATTCTCAGTCTGTATGTTGAGATCTGGTGTGCCCATTGCAGCTCCTATAAACTGCGAAAATGTTTGGCCATTTAAAATGTCTAATATTCTTGCAACTCAAACACTTCATGCTCCATAAAAAGACTTTCAAGGCATCAAATTAAAATCGCATGCCACTTCTGCACATCTATATCGGAACTAAACAGCTGAGAGTAGAGCATGACACAACTATTCAGAAGGGGAAAAAAGGCACTGACGGCACATTTGGACAAACTGAAGGTTTTTTCAGGGGACCTGGGGGTACGTTAAAGTTCAACAAGTTGAATTAAGTAGAGACTTCAGCTCTTTCTCAAAATTTGGAAACAAGACTCTAGAAGTAAAAACTATTGATAAAATGGAACTTATGCAAATTCTAATGAGAAAACCTTAAATATTCATGGGCCAGCAGCTTGTCAATGTGACCGGAAACATTTCATTCCTTCAACTTGGTCACGTGCCTCTGATTTGCTATGAACACAAATTTATACTTCAAACACTATAATGTTGTGACCAAGTTAAGCATCAATCGATCTCCTTCATATTTCAGTTAGATATGTAGCGAAGAAAATGAAGAGTAATTTTGACAATTTGGAACCCAAAGCTTTTATTTTATTTTATTATTTTGGTTATAGGTAGAATGTAAAGCGATTTCAGCATATCATGACATCATTTTACAAAAACTTGCATCTGTTTTCTACTTTGTGGCATCTGCAGGATGACAAAAGCTAATTTTTCAATGTAATAGATATTACCATCAAGAAAATGGCAAAATGAATAGTTGAAGCTTGTGGCAATGAATGGTGAAATTAAAATATCTTACTTTTGTGACATTAGGATGATCAAGCTTGTGCCATACAGAAACTTCTTGTGTAAAAGCTGCTCTGACTGAAGAAACCTCAGCCTGAGACCTCTGGCCTTCTTCTCCCCAATCAAGAAGCTTTACTGTGGTTAAGACAAGAGAAAAAAGCTTTTGATTAGCTAAGCATGAAATAGTGATGAGTTGTGCACTTTGAATTATAACTTAAAAATGGATTGTGGTTGACAATTAGCCACTTTCAAAGTTGTCTCGAATAGGCTCATATTCATTTCCGATTTGGTTCAACTTTTCTTCTCAAAAGAATCTATTGCATCATTTCTAACATACACAAAGCTAGCAGCTAGCAGCTAGCAGATCAAACAAACAATTAATACAAGCATGTTTTGAAGAAAAAGAGAAGAAGGAAATTACCAGCAACATCAAGGGCATCATAGATGCCACGATGAACGGTACCAAAAGTGCCACGAGCAATGACAGTTTTGATGATAAGCTTAAAAGGGTCAATTTCCCAAGCATGTTTAATTGGGATCTCTCTACCCATTTCCTGTTTCTCCATTGTCCATCCTCTGCTTAAATGCCTTTCTAGCTGCTCATCTATGCTCTTCAGATCTATACGGTCTGCTCTTACAAAACCCACTTCCTCCATCACTCTGGAGACAAACAAAACAGGGAAAGAAATTACCTATAAATTTCAGTTGGATAATGGGACTACACATTTCGCCATGTCTCAAGACTACTAGTAATTGTTTCAGATTTACAGGGCTATTTATGCTTAATATATAAATCATTTTGTCTTTTTTCATAACTAATGTTAACTAGCTCTTCTTTTCTTTCCTTTCTTTTTTAAAGTTTAACTTTTATATATATATATATATATATATTGTATACGGTTAAAACAAGGTGTACCCGATTTTACTATTTGACCGAGACCGGGAGGTTGCATCGAAGGATGGCCTCGTAACGGAACAGACTAAATCACGGTGTTTCCAGGCTTTCCAGGCTTTCCAGGATGGCCATGTAAACACAAAATCCTTAGGTCTGAAAGTATGCGATGCACTTTTTTCCCCTTAGACCGGTTTTTGTCCCAAATGGATTTTTCCAGCGAGGTTTTTAATGAGGCAACCATTGTTTGTGCTAACTTAGAGAAATTTAACAGACCTAAGGATGGCCATGTAAACTTCATAGGCTTTCCAGGTGTTTAATCGAAGACACCAAAGGATTCTTCAAACACAAAATCCTTAGGTCTGAAAGTATGCGATGCACTTTTTTCCCCTTAGACCGGTTTTTGTCCCAAATGGGTTTTTCCAGCGAGGTTTTTAATGAGGCAACCATTGTTTGTGCTAACTTAGAGAAATTTAACAGTATCCGAGGCTCCTTTATAATCAATCTCGAATACTGGAGGGCATCACCCTAGGATAGTTACAAGGAAAATACTTCGTGTCGACATGGTCTTGATAGGTAAAGGACCAAACAGTCAGATGAACCGTGTCTATGTAGATTACTCGAGCCCTAATGGCAAAACATGTACGCATGTATAATCTATTGAAAGAAGTATTTTTCCTTACCAGATGTTCCATGCCTTAGAGAAATTTATACTTTACAATTTCATACTTATGATCTATTGTGGAAACTGGCTTAAGGGCCGATCACAACTGAAGTTCAAGCAATTTACCCTATACTCGGGGATTGCCGTCCAAAAAATCGACACGATCGAATTACTAAACCTCGACATCATAAGACCTTAAAAAGGCAATCTTCGATTTTATAGGCCATGACCACCCCACTCGGGGACTGACACTTCGAACGAGTTCGAAGTATAATAGGGAAACAAGCCTAAGGGGCAAA
>AWOL01S0039234.1:2754-16988 GCA_000715115.1 Nicotiana otophora | reverse complement strand
TTGGTTATTGTACATTCCAAGAGGCATGGTATTCGGTTATGGTGATAGTGCTACAGTTAGTTGTTGAATTTATGTTTTTATATCATTATTCCACAAATGTTAGGCTTACCTAGTCACAGAGACTAGGTGCCGTCACGACGTCACATGGAGGGGAAATTGGGTCGTGATAAGTTGGTATCAGAGCTCTAGGTTCATAGGTGTCGTGAGTCACAAATCGGTTTATTAGAATCTCGCGGATCGGTACAGAGACGTCTGTACTTATCTTCGGGAGGCTATGAAACTATTAGGAAAGTTACGCTTCTTTTATTCCTATCGTGCGATCTTATTGATCACGGAGTTTGAACTTTTATCATTCCATTCTCTCGCAGATAGTGAGGACATGAACTGTAGTTATCGATGATGCTGCTCCCGGAGCAAGTGTCGCTAGAGGCAGAGATAGAGGCAGAGTCCGACGAGTTGTGTGCACCGTAGCTAAAGCACCTACCAGTGCAGCAGCTGAGGGGCCGCCAGTAGATCCAGTTAGGGGGCAGGTACCAGAGGCGCCTGCTGTTACCTTCGGACTTCAGGAGACCTTAGTAAGTTCCTGAGCGTGTTTGGTACATTGGTTCACGCGAGGTTGATTCAGGTTGTACCAGCTACTTCACAGACTGGGGGAGGAACCCAGACTCCCACCGCACACACTCTAGAGCAACGAGTTTACGTTGGCCAGGTTCTAGGTGTCACGATGACACAACATGTGGTCCCATTTTAGCAGGNGTCTAAATCGTAAGATTTCGTGATGTAGTTGTATTTCTATTGCTTGCGCTGTATATTTACTTTGGGACTACGGAACGGTATTCCGGTAGACCCCCTACTCTGCATATTTACTTTGGGACTACAGAACGGTATTCCGGTATATCCCCCTGCTCTGCATATTTACTTTGGGATTACGGAACGGTAGTCTGGTAGATCCCCCTACTCTGCATATTTACTTTGGGACTATGGAACGGTATTCCTGTAGATCCCCATGCTCTGCATATTTACTTTGGGACTAAGGAACGGTATTTCGATAAATCCCGCTACTCTGCATATTTACTTTGGGACTACGAAACGGTATTCCGGTAGATCCCCCCTGCTCCGCATATTTACTTTGGGATTACGGAACGGTATTCCAGTAGATCCCCTGTTGTTATTTCTGTGTACTGAGCTATTGACTTACTATGGTTTCATTCTTGTTAAATTTCAGTACTTATCTTTACTACAATATTTCATTCTGTCTTAGTTTATTATATATATACCAGTAGGGCCCTGACCTGATATCGTCACTACTCGACCAAGGTTAGACTTGGCACTTACTGGGTACCGATTGTGATGTACTCATGCTACTATTTTGCACATGTTTTTTGTATGCAGATCGAGGTACTCTTTATCAGCTGTACTATCAATGGGCCGGTACAACTTTGGAGACTTCAAGGTATATCTGCCACGTCCGCAGACCTCGAAGTCCCCTTCTACTCTTTCCAATGTCCATTATCTTCTGTATTTTCTTTTGATAGACTCGGAAGACACTAGATTTTCCTTCTGTAGTTTGTGATTCACAATGTTCCGGGTTTTGGGAATGCTATCTAGTATACTAAGGAGTTGGTTATTGTACATTCCAAGAGGCATGGTATTCGGTTATGGTGATAGTGCTACAGTTAGTTGTTGAATTTATGTTTTTATATCATTATTCCACAAATGTTAGGCTTACCTAGTCACAGAGACTAGGTGCCGTCACGACGTCACATGGAGGGGAAATTGGGTCGTGATAAGTTGGTATCAGAGCTCTAGGTTCATAGGTGTCGTGAGTCACAAATCGGTTTATTAGAATCTCGCGGATCGGTACAGAGACGTCTGTACTTATCTTCGGGAGGCTATGAAACTATTAGGAAAGTTACGCTTCTTTTATTCCTATCGTGCGATCTTATTGATCACGGAGTTTGAACTTTTATCATTCCATTCTCTCGCAGATAGTGAGGACATGAACTGTAGTTATCGATGATGCTGCTCCCGGAGCAAGTGTCGCTAGAGGCAGAGATAGAGGCAGAGTCCGACGAGTTGTGTGCACCGTAGCTAAAGCACCTACCAGAGCAGCAGCTGAGGGGCCGCCAGTAGATCCAGTTAGGGGGCAGGTACCAGAGGCGCCTGCTGTTACCTTCGGACTTCAGGAGACCTTAGTAAGTTCCTGAGCGTGTTTGGTACATTGGTTCAGGCGAGGTTGATTCAGGTTGTACCAGCTACTTCACAGACTGGGGGAGGAACCCAGACTCCCACCGCACACACTCTAGAGCAACGAGTTTACGTTGGCTAGGTTCCAGGTGTCACGATGACACAACATGTGGTCCCATTTTAGCAGGTGGTAGAGATCGCTTGCCGGATAGAGGCGAGAGAGGACAGACGAGGTCAGGAGAGAGAGTACAGGGAGGCGAGGAGACCTCGTAGACTGGAAAGATCCACTGGTCCTTATTTTGAAGGCAGGGTACGACATGGTAGAGGTTTTGTGGGACAGCCAATTCAGTTTGCGTTTCAGGCTTTGCACGGTGTTTCAGGTGTTCATGGGTCTCAGGGTACCCGTACCGTACAGTTCCCACAGCTATGTCAGCACCAAGGTTGTTTTGAGTGTGGCGACACTCGCCATGTGGTGAGGACTTGCCCCAGACTTAGGAGGGGTGCACTCCACAGACTTCTCAGCCACAGCGTGCTCCACCGGCTCCTCAAGCTATGATTACAGCACCAGCTGCCACCCCACCTGCTCAGCCAGCTCGAGGTGGAGGTCGGGGAGGTAGAGGTCGCCCTAGAGGGGGAGTTCAGGCCATATATTATGCCCTTCTTGATCGTACAGGGGCAGTCGCTTCCAATTCTATCATTACAGGTATTGTCTCGGTCTGTCATGGAGATGCGTCGATATTATTTGACCCAGGCTCTACATATTCTTATGTGTCCTCTTATTTTGCCCCGTATTTGAGCGTATCTCGGGATTCTTTGAGTTTTCCTGTTTATGTGTCTACTCCTGTGGGAGATTCTCTTGTTGTAGACTGCATGTATCGGTCGTGTTTGATTGCTCTTAGTGGTTTTGAGACCAGAGCCAATTTATTATTGCTCAACATGGTGGACTTTGATATTATTTTGGGNCCGGTCTATCATAGAGATGCGTCAGTATTATTTGACCCAGGCTCTACATATTCTTATGTGTCCTCTTATTTTGCCCCGTATTTGAGCGTATCTCGGGATTCTTTGAGTTTTCCTGTTTATGTGTCTACTCCTGTGGGAGATTCTCTTGTTGTAGACTGCATGTATCGGTCGTGTTTGATTGCTCTTAGTGGTTTTGAGACCAGAGCCAATTTATTATTGCTCAACATGGTGGACTTTGATATTATTTTGGGCATGAATTGGTTGTCGCCCCATTATGCTATTCTTGATTATCACGCTTAGACCGTGACGCTGGCTATGCCAGGATTTCCGCGATTAGAGTGGAGAGGTACCTTAGAGTATACTCCCAGTAGAGTTATTTCATTTCTTAAAGCTCAATGAATGGTTGAGAAGGGGTGTGACGCGTATCTAGCTTATGTGAGAGACGTCAGTATTGATACCCTTACAGTTGAGTCAGTTCCAGTAGTGAGGGATTTTCCAGATGTGTTTCCAGCTGATCTTTCGGACATGCCGCCTGACAGAGATATTGATTTTGGCATTGATTTGTTGCCGGGCACTCAACCCATCTCAATTCCTTTATATCGTATGGCTCCTCCTGAGTTGAAGGAGTTGAATGAGCAGTTACATGAGTTACTTGATAAGGGCTTCATTCGGCCCAGTGTGTCACCTTGAGGTGCTCCTGTCTTATTTGTGAAGAAGAAGGATGGTTCTATGCGGATGTGTATTAATTACCACCAGTTGAACAAAGACACAGTGAAGAACATGTATCCATTGCCTCGTATTGATGACTTATTTGATTAGTTATAGGGTGCCAGAGTGTTTTCCAAGATTGACTTACATTTAGGATATCATCAGTTGAAGATTCAGGAGCCAGATATCCTGAAGACTGCTTTCAGGACCAAATATGGTCACTATGAGTTTCTTGTTATGTCTTTTGGGCTGACCAATGCCCCAACAACTTTTATGCACTTGATGCAAAGTGTGTTCCGGCCTTATCTTGACTAGTTCGTCATTGTGTTTATTGACGACATTCTGGTGTACTCCCAGAGTCGGGAGGATCATGAGCAGCACCTGAGGACTGTGCTTCAGACCTTGAGAGAAAAGAAGGTATATGCAAAATTTTCAAAGTGTGAGTTTTGGCTAGACTCAGTGGCATTCTCGGGTCATATAGTATCGAGTGAGGGGATCCAGGTGGATCCGAAGAAGATTGAAGCAGTGCAGAGTTGGCCCAGACCGTCCTCAGCTACAGAGATCCGGAGTTTTCCTGGTTTGGTGGGGTATTACAGTCGATTTGTAGAGAGTTTGACCTAGAAGAGTGCTCAGTTCAAGTGGACAGAGGAATGTGATGAGAGCTTTCAGAAGCTCAAGACAGCTTTGACTACAACCCCAATATTGGTATTGCCTACAGGTTCGGGGTCTTATACTGTATATTGTGATGCATCGCGGATTGGCCTCGGTGCGGTGTTAATGCAGGACGGTAGGGTGATTGCCTACGCTTCCTGATAGCTGAAGGTGCATGAAAAGAATTATCATGTCCACGACCTTTAGTTAGCAGCTATTGTTCATGCCTTGAATATTTGGCGGCATTATTTGTACGGTGTTCCTTGTGAGATATACACCGATCACCGAAGTTTGCAGCATCTGTTCAAGCGGAAGGATCTTAATTTGCGTCAGAGGAGGTGGTTGGGGCTACTTAAGGATTATGATATAACCATTGTGTACCACCCTGGGAAGGCCAATGTGTTGGCCGATTCTTTGAGTCGCCGGGCAGAGAGTTTGGGGAGCTTAGAATATTTACCAGCAGCAGAGAGGCCCATGGCGTTGGATGTTTAGGCCTTAGCCAGCCAGTTTGTGAGATTGGATATTGATATTTCTGAGCCGAGTCGAGTGTTGGATTGTGTAGTCTCTCGGTCTTCTCTTTATGATCATATCAAGGAGAGTCAATATGATGACCCCCATCTGTTGTCCTTAAGGACACGGTCCAGCATGGTGATGCTAAGGAGGTCACTATTGGAGATGATGGTGCATTGAGGATGAAGGGCAGGCTATGTGTGCCCAATGTAGATAGTTTACGTGAGTTGATTCTCCAGGAGGCTCACAGTTCATGGTAGTCTATTCATTCGGGTGCCGCAAAGATATATCAGGACTTCAGACAACATTACTGGTGGAGGAGGATGAAGAAGGACATAGTAGAGTATGTGTCCCGATGTCTGAATTGCCAGCAGGTAAAGTATGAGCATCAACGGCCAGGTGGGTTGCCTCAGAAGTTAGAGATTCCGGAGTGGAAATGGGAGCGAATCACTATGGATATTGTTGTTGGACTCCCACGGACTCAGCAGAGGTTTGATGCAGTTTGGGTAATTATGGATAGGCTGCCCAAGTCAACTCATTTCATTCCTATAATGACTAGTTATTCTTCTGAGCAGTTGGCTCGAATTTATATCTGCGAGATTTGTCAGGTTTCATGACATACCGGTATCTATCATCTCTGACCGGGGTACGCAGTTTATATCATGGTTCTGGAGAGCCATACAACAGGAGTTGGGTACTCGGGTGGAGTTGAGCATAACTTTCCACCCTTAGAAGAATGGGCAGTCCGGGCGCACTATTAAGATTCTTGAGGATATGCTCCGTGCATGAGTGATGGAGTTTGGAGGTTCTTGGGATCAGTTCTTTCCACTTGCGGAGTTTGCTTACAACAACAATTATCGGTCCAACATTCAGATGGCACCGTATGAGGCTCTATATGGTAGGCGGTATCAGTCCCCAGTGGGTTAGTTCGAGCCGGGCGAGGCCAGATTCTTGGGTAGGGACTTGGTTCAGGATGCCTTGGAAAAAGTTAAGGTGATTCAGGATAGAATTCGCACAGCGCAATCCAGATAGAAGAGTTACGCGGACCGAAAGGTTGGCGATGTTACATTCATGGTTGGAGAGCGGGTCTTGCTCTGGGTTTCGTCTATGAAGGGCGATATGAGGTTCGGAAAGAGGGGCAAACTGAGCCCAAGGTTTATTGGTCCATTTGAGGTGTTGCAGTGAGTTGGGGAAGTTGCTTATGAGCTTGCCTTACCTCCCAGCCTAGCAGGAGTTCATCAGGTATTTCATGTTTTGATGCTCTGGAAGTATCACGGCGATCCATCCCATGTGTTGGATTTCAGCTCAGTCCAATTGGACAAGGATCTATGTTATGTTGAGGAGCTAGTGGCTATTTTAGACATGCATGTCAAAAAGGTAAGATCAAAGAACATTGTTTCCGTGAAGGTTCAGTGGAGGGGACAACCGATCGAGGAGGCGACTTGGGAGACTGAGCAGGATATGCGCAGCCGTTATCCTCATCTTTTCACCACTTAAGGTACGTCTCTATACTCATTCGAGGATGAATAATTATTTTAAGAGGTGGAGGATGTAACGACCCGACCGATCGTTTTGAGAGTAATAACCTCGATCCCCTATTTACTGCTTCTCCCATATCTATTTCTGCTATTGTGACTTGTCGGGAGGTTTTGTTTTGATTTTTGGAGTATTTTGGGACACTTAGTCCCTAAATGGAAGTTTAAGACTTGGGATTTATACCGAATTTCATCGGTTCCATTAGCTCCATTGGGTGATTTTGGACTTAGGAACGTGTCCGAATTGTGTTTTGGAGGTCCGTAGCTTATTTAGACTTGAAATAGCGAAAAGTCGAATTTTTGGAGATTTTGACCGGTAGTAGACTTTTTGACATCGAGGTCGGATTGCAATTCCTGAAGTTGGAGTAGGTCTGTAATGTCAAATATGACTTGTGTGCAAAATATGAGGTCAATCAGACGTGATTTGATAGGTTTTGACATCCGTTGTTGAATTTTAAAGTTTCAAGTTCATTAAGTTTGAATCGGAGGGTGATTCGTATTTTTAGCATTGTTTGATGTGATTTGAGGGCTCGACTAAGTTTGTATGGTGTTTTAGGATATGTTGGTATGTTTGGTTGAGGTCTCGGAGGCCTCGGGTATGTTTCGGATGCTTAACGGATTGAATTTGGACTTAGGCTAGTTGCTGAAGATTTTCTGGTTTCTAGTGTTTTCGCACCTGCGGAGGGAAGACCGCAAGTGCGGGATCGTATGTGCGAAGGAGGAGACATAGATGTGGCCAAGAAGGAGCTGGGCAGGAAACGCTGGTGCAAAGATTTTCCCGCAGCTACAAGAGTCGTAGATGTGGGCAGCTGCAAGAGTCGCAGATGCGGGCAGCTGGGCGCAGGTGCGAGGGGAAGCCGCAGGTGCGATGCATTTCCGCACCTGGGATAGTCGCGGATGCGGTCGCATAGCCGCAGGAGCGGAACCTTGGATTCTAAGTGGAATCCTTACATGCGATGGTATTTCCGCAGGTACGGCATTGCAGATGCGACAGAGAGTCTGCAGGTGCGAGATTTCTGGACAGAACACTTAAATCCAAAGGTTCACGATTTTTGCTCATTTTCAACATTTTGAGCTCGGGTTTGGCAATTTCTTGAGAGCAATTTTGGGGGGTTTCTTAAGGTAAGTCCCTTGTACTTATTTTTTATCAATAATCTTGCTTTCCCTTTTATCTTCCCACCTAGTTAGTGTGTATTTAAGGTGGAAATTGGGAGTTGGAGGCTAGGGATTTAAAGAGTTTGATTTGGGGTTTTGAGTTGTCATTTGAGGTCGGATTCTGATAAATTTGGTATGGTTGGACTCGTGAGTGAATGGGCTTTCAGATTTTGTAAGTTTTGCCCGATTCCGAGACATGGGCCCGGGTTGACTTTTTAGGGAGAATTTCAGAATTGTTGTTAAAGTATTGATTTCATTAATTAGATGTGCCTATTATAGTTGTATTTATGATATGCAATTGGTTTTGGCTAGATTTGGGCCATTTAGAGCCGGATATTCGTGGAAAAGGAATTGCTACCGATTGATTGAGCTTGGTTCGAGGTAAGTGGCTTGCCTAACCTTGTGTGGGGGAACTCCCCTTAGGATTTGGTACTGTTTTTTATATATGAGCGCCGTGCACATGAGATGGTGAGTGCGTACACGGGCTATTATTGAAAAACTCCGTTTTCATTAAGTAAAATACATGTCTTCCTTTAACTGAACAACACTAGCATATGAATTTATCCTGTTTAATCTAGAACAACATGTCTACGTGTCTTAATTGCGTATGTGAACTCTGTGCAAAATGCTTAGTGAATTTGCTGCTTCTTCCTTGACCGATACTTAGTCTAAATCGTAAGATTTTGTGATGTAGTTGTGTTTCTATTGTTTGCACTGCATATTTACTTTGGGACTATAAAATGGTATTCCGGTAGATCCCCCTTCTCTGCATATTTACTTTGGGACTACAGAATGGTATTCCGGTAGATCCCCCTGCTCTGCATATTTACTTTGGGACTATGGAACGATATTCCGTTAGATCCCCCTGCTCTGCATATTTACTTTGGGACTACAGAACGGTATTCCGGTAGATCCCCCTGCTCTGCATATTTACTTTGGGACTACAGAACGGTATTCCGGTAGATCCCCCCTGCTCCGCATATTTACTTTGGGACTACGAAACGGTATTCCGATAGATCCCCCGTTGTTATTTCTGTATACTGAGCTGTTGACTTACTATGATTTCATTCTTGTTAAATTTGAGTAATTATTTTTACTGCAATATTTTATTCTGTCTTAATTTATTATATATATACCAGTAGGGCCCTGACCTGATCTCGTCACTACTCGACCAAGGTTAGGCTTGACACTTACTGGGTACCGATTGTGGTGTACTCACGCTACTCTTCTACACATGTTTTTTGTGTGCAGATCCAGGTACTCCTTATCAGCCGCACTATCAGTGAGCTGGGACAGCTTTGGAGACTTCAAGGTTTATCTGCCGCATCCATAGACCTCGAAGTCCCCTTCTACTCTTCCCTATGTCCATTATCTTCTGTATTTTCTTTTGATAGACTCGGACGTATAGAGACACTAGATTTTCCTTCTGTAGTTTGTGATTCACGATGTTCCGGGTTTTGGGAATGCTATATAGTATACTAAGGAGTTGATTATTGTACATGTCAAGTGGCATGATATTCAGTTATGGTGATATTGCTACAGTTAGTTGTTGAATTTATATTTTTATCACAGAGACTAGGTGCCGTCATGATGTCACACGGAGGGGAAATTGGGTAGTGACACGTTAGGGACTTGGGGAGTAGCAATTATGCAAACAACATGTGAGATAAGATAACTAGATGCATTAGGGAAGCAGCTAAAGAGGTGATGGGAGTCTTGAGGGGCAACTCTAGTGGAAATCAAGGATATTGGTGGTAGAAGGATGAGATCCAAAGAAAAGTAAAGTCAAAAAGGTTTCTTATGCGAAGTTAGTGGAGAGAAAAGACGAGAAGGATGAGAGGATGGATAGCGAGAGGTATAAGACAGTAAAGAAGGAGGCAAAGTTAGCATTTACGGTGGCGAAAATGACAATGTTCAAATGCGTATATGCAAATCTTGAGGATAAGGGCGGAGATAGAAAGTTGTACAGGCTAGCCAACGTGAGAGAAAAGAGGATCTGAGATATGGACCAAGTGAAGTGCATCAAAGACTAGGAAGGAAAAGTATTCATGGAAGAGGCACGCATTAGACGAATATGATCGATATCCATAAACGTTTGAAAAAAGAGGGGGAAATACCGATTGTGTTGGGTGATTTGCAGCACTATGAAAGTCATCGGGATTTTAAGTATTGAAGGTATATAAAGATTGAGGAGGTTGAAAGTCTAAGCAGGGTAGGTTTGGAGTAGATACTAGGCTATTTAATATTGTTTTTAGGACGGTGGAAACGCATGAAGAATAGAGGTGGCGTATAATAGTTTCATTATATATAATAAATGCGATATTCAAAATTGTAACAACTATAGTGTATTAAGCTACTAAGCCATACTATGAAAGTTTGAGAGAGGATGATGGAGATATGTGAGGGTAAGGAGGGGTGCACTTATTTTCGAATTTATGTCGAGACAATCGACTACAGAAGACATTCACCTTCTGAGGAGACTGATGGAGCAGTATAAGGGGAAGATGGACTTACATATGCTGTTCATTGACCTAGAAAAAGCATACAATAAAGTCCCTAAAGATATTCTATAGAAATGTTTGGAGACTAAAGGTGTACATGTAGCATACAATAGGGTGATCAAGGGCATGTACGATGGAGTCAAGACCCGAGTAAGGACAGTGGGAGGAGACTTGGGCTACTTTCCAGTAGCTAAGGGGTTGCACTAGGGATCAACTCTTAACCCGTTTTTATTTGCCTTGTTAATGGATGAGTTACTGTGAAACATTCAAGGCGAGGTGTCATGGTGCATATTATTTGAAGGTGACATTGTTATGATTAACTACTGAAAAAAGGAAATTAGCGACGAAAAAAATTCTATAGCTAAACAACAAAATTCGTTCCTAATCCCACTTAGCGACGGATTAAAGACAAACTAACAAAATATTCTATTTGCTATAAGCGATTTAGAAATAGATTAGCGATAAAGTTCATAGCTAATTCCAGATTTTAGTGGTGATTGACGAGACATAAGGTGGTGTTAATACTAGGCTGGAGGGTTGGAGACAGACCCTGAAGTCTAAGAGTTTGAAGTTGAGTAGGACTAAGACAGAATAATTGGAATACAAGTTTAGTGACGTAACTCATGAGACTGGTGTGGAAGTGATGCTTGATACATAAGTTATCCCGAAGAGAGAAAGTTTCAAGTATATTGGGTTAATAATCTACGGTAATGGGAAAATCGATAATGACATCACACATCATATTAGAGTGGGATGGATGAAATAAAGGCTTGCATCTAGTATCTTGTGTGATAAGAATGTGCCATCATGACTTAAAGGTAAATATAGAGTGGTTGTTAGGCCGATTATGCTATATGGGGCTTGTCCAGTCAAGAACTACCATGTCCAGAAGATGAAAGAAGTATATATAAGGATACAATACTAAGATGGATGTGTGGGCATATCAGAAGAGATAAGATTGGGAATAAAGATATAAGGGACAAGGTTAGAGTGACCTTCGTGGTGGACAAGTTGCAAAAAGTGAGAGTAAGATGGTTCAAGCATGTGAAGAGGAGATGCCCAAATGCCCCAGTGAGAAGGTATAAGAGGTTGGTCATAACAGGTTTGAGCAGGCCAAAGAAGTATTGCGGGAAAGTGATAAGGCATGCCATGACACATCTGCAGCTTACCGAGGACATGACCCTTGATAGGAGGGTGTGGAAATCAAGAATTAGGGTATAAGGTTAGTAGATCGTCGAGCGTATTTCTTTTACTTATCTGTAGCATTAATATTATTCTCGTATTTTCTTATACTTCAATTTTTATTACTACTGGTTATTTCTTTTGCTTCGGTTATCTTGTTATTGTTGTTCTTATATCTTGTAATGCTTCTTCTTCGTGACTTCTCCATTACTGTATCTCTTTTAAATAACACTATGACTATGCTATTGCTTAGCTGATGGTCTATTGGAAATAATTTCTCTATCTTCACAAGATAGGAGTAAGTCATGCGCTCACACTACCCTTCCCTGACCCCGCTTGTAGAATTTCACTGGATTTATTATTTTTATTGTTGTTGTTGCAAGACTTAAGAGTTAATAAAATAAGAGACTACAATTTTGGATGTGAAAAAAACAAGGACCAACATAAGCTATGGAAGACGCTAACTTTAGAGTAGATTTCTCAAGTGCAAATAATAAAGCGATGTCCTACTCCTTATTAATATACAATGAACCACAACCCTTTAGACTTTTTAAAAAGGTTTGTCTTACCAACATGTTTACTTCCATTGCAGGTAATTTATTTGGATTCAAAGCCCTACGTGCTCTATGTCTCGAAGATCTGCATTACTCAGCCCGCTACTAAAAAACTGTGTAACTTCGTCCACCAAAACTGACCAAAATCCGTTAGAAATTGATAAAAATCGACCGATTTCCAACCGCTTTTAATTAGTCGGAAAAATGATGGTCGCTAACGTGTACCGACTGAAATCGGTCAGAAATTTCAAAGCATTGACTGACTGTCAAACTTCAATTGCTGACCGAATTCGGTCGGTATCAATTAAATTATTTTTTTTAAATTTCAAATACCGACCGAAATCGGTCGGAATTTTAAAAATATATAATTTTATTTAAATAAATAATTATTTGTAAGTTGTAATAAATTGTTAATTTATTTTAAAAAATAAATATAAATTCATAATTTCCAACCGAATTCGGTCGGACATTTCAATAAACTGGAGATTTCATTTGAAATTTCCGATCGAATTCGGTCGGAAATTATGAATTTCTGGGAATTCTTTTTTATTTCTGACCGATTTCGGTCGGTTTTCTGAAAAAAAGCTGGCCAGAAAATGCCTGCTTTTAAGCTACACCACCTGCCAATTACAACCAATATCCATCTGATAATGGCAGCATTACATTGCTGCCATTCAACCATAATTAATCAACAACAACAATTAACTAACTAACAACAATAACAATTAACTAACTAAAATAATTAACTAACACTAATAACCATTATCTAACAACAACAACAACAATTAACCAACAACGCTAATAACAACCATAACAACAACGCCAACCATAACAACAACTATACAAATGTTCAATAACAAAATAATATCAACAATACAATTATCATTCAAAACTAATCTCAACTAAATATTGACAAGTTCAATACTTTGTTTAGCAATACACACCATTCAATGAGTGTTTTGTATTGCATCATCTCCATATTCACTATTACAACCTTCATCGTCGGCATGGTTCGAAGGATCACGGCGAGAAGGATTAGCACATGGGGAAGGCTCACGAGACCGGAGAATGGAAAAAGCACCACTAGCAAGAAGATTGGCCAACTGACCTTGAAGGAGATTAAATTGTTCGTCCCTCTTTTCTAGCTGAACTTGAAGGCTACCAAATTGTTCATCTCTCTTTTGTTCTCTAGCCTTTGTCTCTTCAAGCTCTGCTGTCAGCTTTGCGATCTTCTGTTCCATAGACGAGATAGTCGACCTATCAATTGCCTCGCCTTGGGCGGAAGTCCCTATACCTTGCAATCCAGCCCTGTAGCGTCGAAATTATTTCTTTGGAAGGCCGTATGCTATCCCGTTTTTAGGACCACCGACAACATCCAACCATATCCTCTGCGCTTCTTCATCTGAAAGGGGTGGTTGCTCGCCTTACTCATTCGGTGGTAAGCTCTGAGTGTACTCCTCCACATTAATCTTGTAGCGACCCTTTATTTAGAAGATAGAAAATTATTAACTATATAATATTATAAACATTTATAGTAGTTATGAAACTTACATATACAGTCTCTGCCCGGTCCTCGACCCATCTAGTTAGATCTGTCAGTGCCTTCTTCTTCCGGATGTGAGTCTCCATGAAGAACTCACCATGAGTCATCTTCCTCCCATATTGTTTTCCTATAAATATAATAAAACGTGTTAATTAAATTAACACATATAAATATAGTTCGATAAAAATAGATGTAAATATTTTAAGGAATTACGAGTTGTCTCCTCGTAGCCCCCATGCTCCTTGCACCCACACAGTGCAAGGAGCCGCCCTTCTCAGATGCTCGGGCCTTCTTTACCAATTCACTTTTCTTCTCGAATTTCTCGGTGGTCCAATACCTCTGCAGATCCTCCCATAAATGCGGTTGTCACGACCCGAAATTTCCTACCGACGGGACCGTGATAGCTCCTAACATTTCACTTGCTAGGCAAGCCAACGTTAGAGAATCATTAAACCAATTCCTTATTCCCATTCAGTAATTAACAATAATTAACTAAGATGAAATATAATAAGTGCCGAATATCATAACACTATATTAATTACTACCACCCGGATCTGGAGTCACAATTCACGAGCATTCTAGAATTCTTTACAAGTAATAGTCTGAAAGAAATACAACTTTCTGAATGAAATAAACAGTAGGACAGAGAAGATAGAAGGGGACTTCAAGGTCTGTGAACGCCGACAGATCTACCTTGAGTCTCCGGACAGCGGACCAATAGCAAAAATCTCGATCAACCCGAGCC
>AWOL01S0039233.1:10728-21076 GCA_000715115.1 Nicotiana otophora | reverse complement strand
GGAATTAACCTCTTAATCCATCACTAACTTGTAACAACTCTATTACAAGCCACTTTGTAATAATTTTATTACAAAGACTTACAACTTGACTAACTCTAGCCAGGACACAAATACAAGGCTTATGACTTTACAAAGATTTCCTACACAATGATTCTAACTAAGCTAAGTAGAAATTACAAGTAAAGTGCTTTAACAAAGGTGCAACACAAATAAGGACATGTAATGACTTAATACAGGAAATTGGTCTTTCGTTATGTTATTTTTTGTTCTTGATGCCCCTGAGAATCACTTGGAAGATTGACAGAGACTTGAGAGAGTGGTTGATCGATTCTTGAATGTGCAAGCCCTTTGTTTTTACCTTTGCTTGATGTTAATAACTCATTTGTGACATCACTTGAATGATGCAAGCAAGTTAGGTAAAGGGCATTCTCCATAAAGTTGATTGTTGTACTGTTTTTGCACTGTTGCATGTGCAGGCAGTAACTTTACAGTTGTGGAAAGTTGACTTGTACAGTCACAACAGGAACTGGTAATAATTTGTTCCCCCTGTTATTTCTTTGACTCTAAAGAATTGAATTACATCCCCGAACTGAGACTTGTTGTTCTTTAAGTACTTGAGGATGTGTAACAAGTTCCTTATCTGGTTCTTATCATTAAATTTGTTAGATCATCAAAACATAGCAGGGATACATATATAACCTATCAATTTCCCCCTTTTGGATGATGACAAACTTATAATTGAAGTTCCCCCTAAGAGCCAGAATGGTAGATCAGTTTCATGTATTCCCCCTGAATCTGTTCCCCAGCTTGTTCCCCCTCAATTATTCCCCTTCCCCCCTTGGCATCATAAAACGATCAGTAGCAAGAAATAAGAAAAAGAAGTCTAGCTTGGATAACTCATGCCACATGTGTGCACACAATCATGACTAAAAACAGAGCAAATAAGCAAGACATACACAGCAAAAGGATGAAACATTCATTAATTTTTGGAAATTTAGCAGGGAGCAGTTCCATTCTTCCTTATTAGAGCAGATCCAAAAAGAACCAGGGGTTTTATCCCTATTAGAGCCAGATGGCTCTTCTGGGGTGGAGGGATCGGGTCCCTCAGTTGGTTCCCCAGTAATACTGTCAGGTGCCGAGATTTTGACAAGCACCATTTCCCTATCCTCGATCTCTGTACCATTATCTTCCCCCTGAAACTCAGACACACCCTCATAACCTCCAATCAGACTTCCCTCAGCAGCGATTGAAAGCATATTTTCCATAACTTCTTGTTCTTATAATTTCAAAGTAATTTCAGAAGGCATAAGAGGATCATTACCTGTAGGATCAAAGCGCGGGGTTGCCATTGTCGATTCATCACTAGTATGACCCACACCTTGTTCTTTAGTAGAACATGTTTCCACCGATAGACTAGAAATTTCTTGATTTTTTTCTCCATCCACTGTATCTTTGTCAACCATCTTTTTTGGCGAGGCAGAAGTAGAGGTCATAGCCACAAATTTCTTGGAAATTGATAGTTTGCGACTTCGATGAGAACTAGAACTCGACTGGGTTAGAGAGAAAGCAAAGGGTGGTTATGACTCTAGCTTAGGGTTTGGACTAGTCGGAACATGGAGTGTGGGATCTATCACTGGTGTTTCAACGGATGAGGACACAGTGGGGACGATGCTTGGAACATTTTGTGTTTCCTGATTATCAGACATGATGGAGTGTAGGTAGTTGAAGAAGAGAGTTTGAAGAAGGAAAAGGGGAATTTTGGATTCTTGATATGAACAGTTCTGAAAGTGACAGTGAATGGATTTATTTAAGAGGAGTGAGAGACCGGTTGGGTACCAATTTTGGGTAGTCGGGTCACTTCATAAAAGGTAAGATGCTTGGATTCAAGAAGCAAAAAAAGAAACTGACAATTTAATGATGTGGCACCGTTTCAGCCATTTAAACAATTGTGCATGAGAGTATAGAGGAACTACTAACCTGTGTCAAAGGAACCAGGTTCCGTGACAGAGTTTGAAAATGTAAGCCTCATCTTTTGACCAACGTGCAATGTATTAGCTACTTCTCTGCTCTGTAATCTTCACGCGTGTCTACCTGTAATGGTATATAGGTGAGTTAGACTGCGCTAGAAAATACTTTTTAGCTATTTTACCTGTACATTTCTTTCGTAGCCAATCACCAAGGAACCAGGTTCCTAGCTAGATTTCATCAACCCTAGTGCCAACCAATTATTTTCAAAGTGCTCTCTGCTCAGTGCTTTGGTGAAGATATATACAATTTGATATTCTATGCTGCAAAACTTCATGCAGACTAGCCCTTTCTCAACATTGTCTCTAAGGAAGTGATGTCGCACATAAATATGCTTTGTTCTATTATGTTAAACTGGATTTTTGCCATGTTGAGGGTACTATGTTTTCACATAGTAAGGGCACACAATCAGAAAACACACCGAAATCCTCTAGCTACTGCTTGATCCACAGCAGTTGAGCACAGCAAAAGGCAGTTGCCACATAATCAGCTTCAGTAGTTAAAAGGGCCAATGAGTTTTATTTTCTTGTGCCCCATGAGATTAGACACGAACCCAGAAAATGTGCCATACCAGAAGTGCTTTTCCTATCCACTAGATAACTAGCATAGTCAACATCAGCATACCCTATCAAGTCAAAGTTATCTCCTGGGGGATAGTAGAGAACCAGGTCCTGCGTTCCTTTGAGATACCTCAGAATTCTCTTTGCAACCTTCAGATGAGACTCCTTTGGATTGGATTGAAACCTGGCACAGAGTCCCACACTGAAAACAATGTCTGGTCTACTTGCTGTGAGATACATAAATGACCCAATAATGCCTCTATAAATAGTCTCGTTTACAGGAGAACCAGGTTCATCCATATCCAGGCGAGTGGTAGTGGCAATAGGTGTATCAATGATCTTTGAACTCTCCATCTCAAATCTCTTCAGAAGCTCTTTGATGTACTTTTGCTGACTTATCATTATGCCCTAAGGAGTTTGCTTGACTTGTAGACCCAAGAAGAAATTCAATTCCTCCATCGTGCTCATATCAAACTCACTTCCCAAGAGTTTTGCAAATTCCTCTAACAATGAATCGTTTGTAGCTCCGAAGATAATGTCATCAACATAGACTTGCACAATGAGCAGGTTCCTCCCTCGTTTCTTCAGAAATAAGGTATTGTCAATTTTTCCTCTTGTAAAGCCATTTTCTAGAAGAAATTTGGACAACTTTTCATACCAAGCATGAGGAGCCTGCTTTAGCCCATATAATGCCTTCTCAAGTTTAAAAACATGCTCAAGATGTTCATGATTCTCAAATCCAGGAGTTGCTTGACAAAGTCTTCTTCTTTTAGAAAGCCATTCAGAAATGCACTTTTGACATCCATTTGGAACAATTTGAATTCCATATGAGATGCAAAGAAAATGAGGATTATGATTGTCTCCATTCGAGCAACTGGAGCAAATGTTTCATCATAGTCAATCCCTTCTTCCTGATTATAACCTTGAACTACCAGCCTTGCCTTATTTCTAGTTGTGTTTCCAAACTCATCAAGTTTGTTTCTGAATACCCACCCGGTTCCTATAACAGTTCTGTCAGCAGGTCGTGGAATCGAGTTCCATACACTGTTCCTCTCAAATTAATGGAGTTCTTCTTTCATAGCTGTAATCCAATCAGCATCTTTTAATGCTTCCTTGGAATTCTTGGACTCAATTTGAGAGAGAAAAGCTGAGAAGGCAAGCACGTTTCTTGCCTTTGATCTGGTTTGAATTCCTGAATCAAGAGGAGTGATCACATTATCCAAAGGATGTGAACTTTTGTGTTTCCAGTTAGATGCCTGAACCTTATTGTGGGACGGTCCAGGTATTTATGAATGTGATTCTCTCTCAACATGTGGGGTCCCTTGAACTGCATCAGCAACTCTGTTTTCAGCTTCAATTATTGTGATTGAGGAACCGGGTTCCTCTATGTCACCTGGAGATTCAGCTGTGCCATTGTCATTTGAATTCTTGACCTGACTCATCATATCGGCCTTTCCATTTGCCATGTCAATAACTTCACCAAGGACATTTGATAACTCTCCATCTTGATTATCCTTATCATGTGCAGCTTTTCCAATAGGGTGATGTGCTTCGTCAAAGATCACATGTATGCTTTCATCAACACATTGAGTTCTTTTGTTATATACCTTGTAGGCTTTGCTTTATGATGAATATCCAAGAAATATTCCTTCATCGGTCTTGGCATCAAAATTTCTCAGAGCTTCCTTACCATCGTTGAGAACAAAGCATTTACAACCAAATGTCCTCAAGTGTGTTAGCTTAGGTTTTCTCCCATTCAACAGTTCATACGGGGTTTTGTTTAGGAGGGACCTGATCATGCACCTATTCACCAAGTAGCATGTAGTGTTGACTGCCTCTGCCTAGAAACCTTTTGCAATACCACTATCAATCAACATTGTCCTAGCCATGTCCTCAAGAGTCCTATTTTTTCTCTTCACGACACCATTTTGTTGAGGTGTTCTTGGAGCTGAAAAATTGTGACTTATACCATTTTCAACACAAAACTCGTCGAATGTTGCATTGTCGAATTTTGTACCATGATCAGTTCTTATACTCACAACATTATGGCTCATCTTCACTTGGATCCTTTTAACAAATGCAACTAATACTTCAAATGTTTCATCCTTGGATATGAGAAACAGAGTCCAGGTGAATCTAGAATAGTCATCCACAATATCAAAGATGTACTTCTTTCCTCCTTTACTTGGCACTCTCATAGGTCCACATAGATCCATATGAAGGAGATTAAGTGGCCTTGAGGTGATGACTTCCTTTTTGGGCTTGAACGAAGATCCGAATTGCTTTTCTTTTACACATGCATCACACACTTTGTGATTCTTGAAGCTTGAGTTGGGCAGGCCACGAACCAGGTCCTTCTTGACCAACTTGTTCAGCAACATAAAGCTTGTATGACCCAATCTTCGGTGCCATAGTTCAGCATCATCATCTACAGCACTCAGAGTACTGAGATCTCCATTTTTCAGAGATTCAAAGTCAGTAACATAGATGTTTTTGTATCGTTTGACCACCAAAACCATTTCACCAGTCACAAGATTTATGACCGTGCATATTTTTGACACAAATTCCATCTTATTTCCCTTGTCATAAATTTTGGAGACACTTAGCAAGCTGTACTTTAACTCATTCACGTAGTACACATTTTCAATTGAGTGAGCAAGAGACTTCCCAATCCTTCCAACTCCTAGAATGTATCTTTTTTTGTCGTTTCCAAAGGATACACTCCCTCCTTGCAGGGCTTTGAGTGAAAGGAAATCATTTGTGCTTCCAGTCATGTATTTTGAGAAGCCATTATCCATGTACCATTGTTGGCTACTCCCTTTCACGGCTCCCTGCACAAGAAAATCAAGGGTTAAACTTAGGAACCCAAACAAGTTTGGGTCCCTTGTAATGAGGAAAGGGATGAATCAGGACCTTTTGGTCCAAGTAGGCATCACACGAGTTTTATATAAGGGACCAGGTTCTTTAGCAGTAGTTACCCTCTTTTTTGCAAAAAACTTTATTTTTCTGTTGAGACTGAAATCTGGCCTTACAGGTTTCCTTAAAGTGCCCAGTGTTACCACAGTGAATGCAAAGCCAGTTATCCGGTACAGTAACATACTTGCTATGAGGGTTGTAAGGAATCTTTTCCCTTTAGAACCCTATCCCTTGCCTATTTCCCCTATTGTTTTTATACAAGGCAGTGATGGCGTCAAAGGACCAGGTCCACTTAAGTGATTTTTCTAGATCGCTCTTAACCCTATCTAGATCTTCCTGAAGTTGCTTGTTTTTCTCAAGCTCAGTACAAAGACTAGATTTCACTGATTTTTACTTATCTTCAATCCTAAGATGTTCCTCACTTGCAACTTCCTTTCCCTTTCGAGTACTCCCATGACTGCCTTCTCTTTTTTGCTCATCAGTTATTTCCTTTAGGTCTACTACTACCACTATTAAGTCATCTCTCTCATGCTCTACGTTAGCTACTTTCTCGGTCAAGGCTTCTTTCTCCTTTTTGAGACTCTCGATAGTATCTTTTATATAAATCACAACAACCATTAGGTCAGCTCTCTCGTGTTCTATGTCTGCAATTATTTCAGTTAGGGCATCTTTTTCCTTTTTCAGATTCTCAATGGTTTCTTTTAAGTCCACCACAACAACTACTAGATCATCTCTCTCATGTTCTACTTCTCATAGTTCCATAGTTAAGGCATTTTTATCATTTATAAGATTATGGTAAGTATCAATTAAAACATTTGCCAAGGACATAAGTTTTTTTGGAGAGTAAGACTTCAGATTTCTTTGAATATCCAGAAAGTTTACCTCATCGTCATCATCTTCATCATCATCAGATTGTGCCATCAGGGAAAAGTTAGAGTCATATTTAGTTGCTTCACTTTCTACTGCCATCATGGAGCTGTAACCCTTGTCATCATCTTTGCCAAATTCACTGGAGGAGTCTCCCCATACAGCAAGAGTTTCTTTCACAATATTGTCGGTAATATATTTTCTTTTGAATCGTTTGTCAGGAACCTGGTTCCTCTTAGCTGCTTTGTCTAAGTTGTGTTTGTAATGATATTGCTTGAGGAGAGGACAATATTTGATGAAGTGCCCTGCCTTCCCACACTTATGACATAAGTCATAGCCTTTTGGCTTGCTGGAGCTGCCCCGCTTTGGAATACCTTCATTTCTGCAAACCATTTTCTGAAATCTCTTTGTCAAGTAAGCCATATCAGCATCCACACTACTTGATTTATTGTTGTCTGTCTTAAGGACCAGGTTCTTCTCCCTCTTGGGCTCTCTTATTTTGTTATCCTTCTTCTTCTTCATTTCGTACGTCTTCAGATTTCCAAAGAGCTTATCGATGGTCAGCTTTTGTAGATCCTTTGCCCCTGTGATAGCATTTACTTTGCTTTCTCAGGAACTGGGTAATACACTAAGTATTTTCCTGACTAGTTTGTTCCTTGGAATAATTTCTCCCAGATAATAGATCTCGTTCTTGATGGAGGTGAAGCGAGTGTGCATGTCCTGGATGGACTCGTCGTCTTTCATCCTGAAGAACTCGTACTCTGTGGTAAGTATGTCAACATTCGATTGCTTGACTTGAGTTGTCCCTTCATAAGCTATTTAGAGAGCTTCGAAGATCTCCTTAGCAGATTGACATGATGATATCCTATTGTATTCATCTGGTCCAATACCAAAGACGAGAATTTATTTTGCTCGGAAGTTTTCTCTATGGCCTTGCGATCAGTATCATTGAATTCTTTTCTTGTTTTGGGAACTGTTACTAATGGGTCACCAATGGTCTTCGTAGGGACAAAGGGTCCATTGCATATAATGTTCTAAAGCTCAGAATCTTCAGCCATGATGAAATAATGTATCCTTGTCTTCCACCATCCATAGTATTGGTCGTTGAACCTTAATGGTATGTAGGTAGATTGATGTAACGATCCGGCCGGTCGTTAGGAAAGTTATAGCCCCGATCCCCTATTAATAGCTTCTCCCATATCTATTTCTACTATTGTGACTTGCCGGGAGGGTTCGTTTTAGTTTTTGGAATGTTTTGGGACACTTAATCCCTAAATGGAGGGTTAAGCCTTAAGTTTTGGACCGTAGTCGGAACTATGTGAAGATGACTCCAGAATAGAGTTATGTAGGTTCCGTTAGCTTTGTTGGGTGATTTTGGACTTAAAAGCGTGTCCGGATTGTGTTTTGAAGGTCTGTAGCTCATTTAGGCTTGAAATGACGAAAGTTATTGGAGATTTTGACCGGCAGAGAAAATTTTGATATCAGGGTCGATTTCCGATTCTGGAAGTTGGAGTAGGTCCGTAATGTTGAATATGACTTGTGTGCAAAATTTGGGGTCAATCGGACATGGGTTGGTTGGTTTCGGCATCAGTTGTCGAATTTGGAGTTTCAAGTTCTTTAAGTTTGAATCAGAGGATGATTTGTGATTTTAGCATTGTTTGATGTGGTTTGAGGATTCGACTAAGTTCATATCGGGATATAGGACTTGTTGGTATGTTTGGTTGAGGTCCCGAGGGCCTCGGGGTGATTTCAGATGGTTAGCGGCTTGATTGGAGTTAGGAATTTCCAGCTGAAGTGCTGCTGCTACTGGTGTAACCGCACCTGCGGAGTGGGAACGGTAGGTGCGAGCCCGCAGAAGCGAAGGAGGAGCCGAAGATGAAGCCAAGAAGGAGCTGGGCAGGAACCGCATGCGCGAAGACTTTCCCACACTTACGAGAGTCGCAGATGCGGGCAGCTGGGTGCAGGTGCGAAGGGAAGCCGCAGGTGCGATGCATTTTCGCACCTGCGATAGTCGCAGATGCGACAGAGAGTCCGCATATGCGAGATGTCTGGACAGAACGTTTAATGCAAGGGTTCGCAATTTTTGCTCATTTTCAATATTTTGAGCTCGGGAATTGGCGATTATTCGAGGGATTTTCAGAGAGAGCTTTGGGGTAACGATTCCTAACTCATTTTTTGTTGTATTTCATTAATCTATAGTTGTTTCCTCCATTTAATTTCAGATTTTTGATTGAAAAGTTGGGAAAATGGGGGGAAAGTTCCCTAACCGAATTTCTGAGTTTTGATTGGGATTTTGACATCGGATTTGGATAATTTTGGTATGAGTGAACTCGTGATTGAATGGGTGTTCGGATTTTGTAATTTTTATCCGATTTCGAGACGTGGTCCCTGGTTGATGTTTTATGGTGAATTTCAGATTTTTTATTAAAGTATTAATTTCATTAATTAGATGAGTCTATTATGGTTGTATTTATGATATGTAATTACTTTTGGCTAGATTTGGGCCATTCAGAACTCTATGTTCATGGAAAAGGCATTTTGACCGATTAATTGAGCTTGGTTCGAGGTAAGTGGTGTCACGACCCATACCGATGGGCCGCGATGGGCACCCGGTACCTTATTCAACGGAGTACCATCATAACGTATCTTTCGTATCATTCTATCATAAGTAAATAAACCGGAGTAAAGCATGAGGGAATAAACTTATACATATAACATATGGGTCTATAAGACCAAAATGACCACTCGTACACTGAACATAGGTCGACAAGTCCATACAATATTTTACGTATATGACATCTGTCTATAAGCCTCTAAGGATACATAAATGTCACAAAGGTCGGGACAGAGCCCCGCCATACCAATCAACACATGTCCTAATCATATTGACCAATAGCAACTCCGGAGCAAATGGAGCGCACCAACATATTTCGCTGAGCTGATAGCCTACTTGGAGTACTCTCGTCCTGTCTATCGGGACCTGCGGGCATAAAACGCAGCGTCCCCAGGCAAGTATGTAAGGAATAAAAATCAGTAAACAATAGTCATGAGAGAAACATGGAGTAAAACACTCAACATGTATATCTGAATAGCTCTATGACTCATTTAATATTATAATGTCATGCATATGTGTATAAATGTCATACCATGCATGGGTATATGCGTTCATAACATCATCAAGCCTCTAAGGGCATCCCATCATATCATTTCAGCCACTGTGGGCAAATCATCAACGTATATCAGCTGATCAGGTAGTGGTGCGTATATAGTGCCATAACCTTTTTCCATATCCCATATACATATAATATATGCGTATATAACGCCATCTGGTCATGGGTCAATGTACATGTATAAATGCATGAAATGTATAAGAAATACGTTAATAAGATTTCTCGGACTGTGATAAAAATCAATATGCCTTTCGGATAAATTTTATCAAATACGTATTTTTTTAAGGCCCATGAACAAAAGATATAATAATAATTCACATGGGGAATCAATAATATAGAAACCTCTTGTATTTCTATGAATAGAGACATTAATAGAAGTTGTGCATTTGCTCGTTTCATCTATGTCATATAGATCATGCCAAAAGTAAAGAAGGAATAGCCTTAACATACATGAACCGATTCTCTTGAAAATTCTTCTAACACACATCTTTTGCGATGAAACACGTAACAACGAATCGAAGTAGGGAAAAATCCATGTGATATCTTTGAGAAAGATTACACCGTATTCCCTTAAAATTGCAAAATCTCACGTTGCTAAAAATACTAAGAATTCTCGTTTGAATTCTTGAAGACACTTATGAGATCTCGTTGAATTATGAAGATGCTATGAAAAATCTTTACATTACTCATGAATATGCATCTTGGTTTTTTAAGTTAGAGAGGTCTTATACCTTAGTGGGTGTGGGCCCCACTAAGGTGATGACTAATCCATTAAAATGACACCTTACCGAGTGACTTGAAGAGTCATCA
>AWOL01S0039229.1:636182-663215 GCA_000715115.1 Nicotiana otophora | reverse complement strand
CCCCCCCCAGCTTTTGAGGCCCCATTTTTTTTTATTAATAATATAGTTTTTATTTTTTATTTTTTTTCTTAACAAAATACCATTGAATATTGTATGATAAAAAGGAACAGTATAAGATTTTTATTAAAAAATTAAAGAGAACCATTAAGCCATTTGATTGATGGTGACATTTGAAATTTTTTATTTTGATTTCAATATATTTTTCCTTTTCTTTACTTTCTCATAATAAAACTTGTACCATGTACTTTTTCCCCATCTTGTTAAGCTATTTATTCTCTCAAAAATTAGGCAAGAGCATTGAATAAGTTAAATTGAGCTTTCCTTTTCATTTTTAAAGTATTCAAACATAGCAACAATTGAATTGAAGCAGTGAAATTTTATAGTGATATCGAGTTATCAACTTCTAGAATTAGGTTGTATTATATTAAAATTTTATTATCTTATAATTAAATTTTACCAATTGTAAATTTTTTTTCTAAAACATCAGTGTCCACCCGTGGTGGATGGACATTTAAGGTGTGTCGACATGACTTGATTGTTCACAATTCCATTTGATTTAATTGCTATCACACCCATAGTGGGTGTGACGTCTTCAATCAAGTTCATGGCTAATACATCCATATTGAGTGTTTTTATTTTACTTATAGGTGTATATTATTTTTTATTGAATATTAGAATTCAAATATGTTACCTAAAACATATAAATCAATTACCCAAAATACATGAAAAAACGAGAGGAGAAAAACTGAACTTCAATATCAATTTCAAAAAAATGAGCTATTTAAACGTCTTAAGAAAAATTAAATGAATTGGATAAATTGTCAATTGAAAAAGAAATATAAAGAGAATAGATTGTAAAAAATTATTAACAATTTTACTTCTTAAAAAATTTTAAACATTACTTTAAATAAAAGTATATATGTGAAGGGTTTTTTTTCCAAAAAGTTAAGGTCTCTTAATAAATTTTGCTTTAGACCACCAATTTGCTTGAACAGCCCCTTGTGCAAATACTAATACGATACGGAAACGTTCATCTCACAACAAATAGTCGGTCTTCGCGTCTTCACTTGCGGTCAATTGATTCACATCTTCCTTTCTCTATATTTTTCTACCAAAAGCTTTGTTCTTGTTCTTTTTTTTTTTTCTATTTCTTTTTCCGCTTGACGACAATGTTTTCCTATTTAAATTGCTTTCTTTCATGTGTGATGGGATTTTGTTTAACTGTTAAGTCTTAATGAGTAATGACCTCCAAATATTCTTTTATGAAAGCTAATACATATCTATAATAGATGGTCTATCAATTTTTGTCGAGATGTTTTCTTACTTATTAGTATTTGTACTCGCGCATTGCGCGAATAATATTAAATATAATTTTTTATTAGAAAATATTACATGAAAAATATGACATACACAAAGAAGCATGTAAATGATAGTATCGTATGAACATGTAAACACACTGCATATTCATACATTCAAGTCTATCTAAATTTTACTATTTTTTTCTTAAGTTATAATTTTATTATTTAATACTCGAACAAATTGAAAAACATTCAGGATAAAGTTTGCATTTAAAATATTTATCATCTTTTTATTTTCTTTATGAAATAGTAGATAATATTATTATATAAACTCGTATAATTAACTGATAAATATTGGTGCAACTATATGAAAATAGATTAGTAATAATTTAATTAATACGTTAAAAAGTTGTCTGATTTGATAGATATATATCCCTCGGAGGCCGACCAAGAAATCTTGCTATGGTGCACAATTCTATTTGAATATTGTTCATAACAATTATCACCGTTTATGAAAATATTGAAATCTGCTGACATAGTTGGATCAAATAGAAATTTTCATAATAATAGGTTTTTAATTAAGAAGATGTTGGTGATGGAGTTAAGGGCAATAGTGCTTTTTTCGTTTAAAACGTGGGTTTTCGGGTTAGGTATTTTCTAGGAATAAATTTAATTACTTATCTCTTGAAATTTAAATGTTAAATTAATTTTTAGGCATTTTGTTGGATAGTTTTGCAGATTTTTTCATGTTGATAGTTACAAAATTACATCCAACTTCAACATAAATTAGCACAAAAATCATTAAAAAAAAAACTTCAACATCTAATGTAATTAGAAATGCCGCATTTCACAATCATATTAGCAAAATTAACCACACAAATTCTAACTACTTTTATTATATTATTTACTTATCTTATCCTAATATTGTCAATTGACTTAAGCAATGCCAAATGACTCATTATTAGGCTTCCACTTGGCATAATGTGGATACTTGAAAGAAGAAAACTCATAAATAATTATTTGCATAGGAGAATGTGGATAAGAATCAATTATGAAGGTAGTTTAGAATTATTGTTCCAAGCCAACGTTTCGGAAGACATTAGTCGTGGGCTTAAACTTTTAGGTGAATTTTTTCCCCTTATTTCTTATTTACGTGTAAGAAAAATATTAAGTATATAAATAAATTACAAACTGTAGCACAAAAAAATATGGGAGAAAATATTAATTTCTTTTTGCATTGAAAGGCTTAATAAATAAATCAAAAAATACCAATCAAACGTGGGAGAAAGTATCAATTTTTTAAAATTGGCAGGTTTAATTTATTATTTTTAATTTTTTATCTTCTATTTTAAAATAATTTTGAAAATTTTGTTGTAGTTTTATCTTAAAAATTTAAACTTGACATGTTATAGTGATGACACTTGACACACAATTCATCGGAATAATATCAATTTTTTGTCTACTATTCAAAATTCTTTAATTTTCTAAATTTATCAATAAATATTTTGAATGATATTATTTAAATTATTTTTTTCTAATTAATTAAAATTATAAATATCCTAACGTTTTATTTATTTCCTCTTTTCATATATTTCTTCTACTGCTATATTTGATTAGTTTTTCCATTTAATATTTTACTTATAACTTAAATACCCTTATTGTTTTATTAAATTATAATTTTGAATTTATTAAAATTATTGTCACGACCCAAAATTCAACTAGTCATGATGGCACCTAACCCAACCCGCTAGGTAAGCCAATTGACAATAAACCAATTTCAATGAAATTTAATTAGACAAATAAATAAAAGAAAATATTTGAATCTTATAAATTTCTCAAGGATTGGTAGTACAAATCATAAGCTTCTAAGATTTAGAGTTTAAAAAGTTAGTGTAAAATAAATACATCATCTGTCCGAATTATACATAAATAGATTTTTCATAAGTCTAGAGTTATCATGAACAAGAGGCAGCTATTAGCGGAACACATGTACGTCTTCAAAGCTAGCTCCCGTCATACACAACAACGTCAGCATCCAAGTCTGCACGCAAAGTGCAGAAGTATAGTATGAGTACAACCGACTCCATGTACTCAATAAGTAACAAACCTAACCTTAGGTTGAAAGTAGTGACGAGCTGGGACAAGGGTCAGAGTCCAACTCTAATAACAAGCAACAGTGCATAACAATATAGTAAAAATGGTACACGAAGTAACTCAGAGATATGATGCTCGACTCATTCACAGTTACGGAAAAATAGGCATGCTTTTCAAGGATAACAGTAAATCCCAAATCTTTCACCGAAAATACCAAAAGTATGAGTAAGTTTGAAAACTGTAATTTTTTCCAAAGCTTTCAACAGGTAAATATTTTATTTTCAAATGGCATGAGGAAAATACATCTTTATGCCTACATGTCAATATGTATGAAAAGTTATGAATGACGTGATACCGTACATCATGAGAAAAATGCATCTCTAAGCCTGTATCTTAAGTGTGCATGTCGAATGCGATACAACTTAGTAATAAAACCATATGCATACTCTGAGAGTATCAATTCACTCAGTCCTTCCAGTCACTCAGTCCTCACAGTCACTCAATCTTCCCAATCACTCGGCACTTGCACTCAGTAGGTACCTGCGCTCACTGGGGGTGTGTACAGACTCCGGAGGGGCTCCTTCAGCCCAAGCGCTATAATAAGCCAATCATGGCATGAATCAATAATAACTGCTGCGGCATGAAGCCCGATCCCATCAATATCCTCACAATCAGGATCTCGGCCTCACTCAGTCATCAATCTCTCCAGTCTCTCGGGCTCACAATGTCATAAAAGATCAGCCCAAAAATAATGATGTGATATATCAATGAATGGTAACAGATACTGAGATATGATATGTAAATGAATGCGTATAACTGAGTATGTAATTTCAATATAAACATATATCTCAATAGCAAAAATGACCCTAGTGGGTCCCAACAGGATACGCATATAGCCTAGATAGGGTTTCTAACATGGATCACACCTCAATTACTCTAACACGTAGAGATTTCATGGATACAAATAAGATTAGGTAACTACACCGTACCACAGAAATAACTGGGTCACAATTCACACGGTGCACGCCCACACGCCCGTCAGCATATGCGTCACCTCAACACCGAACACATAACACGTAATGTGGGGTTTCATACCCTCAGCACTAAGTTTAGAAGTGTTGTTACCTCGAACAAGCCAAATCCAATACCGAGCAAGTTAAACGATTCTCCACAAATTCCATCACGTGCGTACCGACCTCCGAACAGCTTGAAACTAGCCAAAAGCAACTCAAATACATCAAATAAAGCCTAAGGAAACAATTCCAATTGATAAAGATCAAATCTTTATTCAAAAGCCCAAAATCAACCAAAACATCCAACACGAGTCCATGCCTCGGAACTCGATAAAACTTATAAAATTTGACAATCCATTCAATTACGAGTCCAACCATACTAGTTTCACTCAATTCCGACTTCGACTCGATGTTCAAAACTCAAATATTTGCCTTACGAAGTTTTTGACAAAAATATCCAATTTTACTTTTGAAATCATCAACCAATTGCCAAAAATGAAGATAGGTTCATGAAATATAATAAACAATGAGTAGAGAACACTTACCTCAATCCTTGTGGTGAAAATCACTTCCAAAATCGTCCAAATCCGAGCTCCCCAACTAAAAATATGACCAAATGAACAAACCCTTGATTTATATGCTTCCGCCCAGCTGTTCTACCTCGTTTCTCATGCCAAATGATCCCGAAGCTTACTTTTGATGCCTCCAATGGATTCCTTATGAAATTCAGTCAAGCTAAACTTTTGAATTACTCCATTTTACCTTATAATGAAGGAGATACGTTGGTTTCGATATTTGCAAATAGTGTAGTTTTTTAAATACGAATTAAGTGGCAATTGCGTATTTAATCTGAAAAATCTGGCAACCCAATTCTTAGTAAAATGACCATAAATTCCTCCTATGCTGTCAAAACGTGATGATTGCAGTTGCTATAGTTCCACAATTACGATACGGATCTAATGCTTCAATCAAAACAAAAATTTGAGCTCATTTGCTTAATGTGGTATCATTTATGCTTGAAGAAACAACGTCGAAACTTAAAAAACAAGCGCAACACAACCCAAACTTATCTGAAACTCACCTGAGCCCCTCGGAACCCCATCCTAACATACCAACAAGTACCATAATATAACATGGACTTACTCGAGGCCTCAGATCACACCTAACAACATCGAAACGACGAATCACACCTCAATTCGAACTTAACTGAACTTTGGAGTTTCAACTTCCAAAACTCGCGCCGAAACATATCAAATCAACCCGGAATGAACCCAAATTTTGCACGCAAGTCCCAAATAATATAACGAAGCTATTTCAATTCCCGGAGCCACAATTCGAATCCGATATCCCCAAGGTCAACTTCCGGACAATCTTATGAACTTTCCAACCCTTCAAATTTCCAACTTTCGCCAATTAGTGCCGAATCCTTCTAGAAATATCCAATTGCAAATCCGGGCATACGTCCGATTCCAAAAATCACCATCCGGACCTAACAGAACCATCAAAACTTTAATCCGAGCTCAAATGCCAAGAAGTCAAACTTGATCAACTATTCCAACTTAAAGCTTCAACAATGAAATTCATTCTTCTAAATCGATTCCGAACAACCTAAAAATCAAAATCAACGATTCACACGAGTCATAATACATCATACATAGCTACTCATGCCCTTAAACTACTGAGCGGAGTGCAAATGATCAAAACGACCGGTCGGGTTATTTCATCTTCCCCCACTTAAACATACGTTCGTCCTCGAACATGCCAGGAGTTGTTCCAAAGCCATCAACTGCCATGTAACCTTACCATGCACATACCCGGGGGTGATTCCACGTCACCTTATTCCATATAGTCCCAACAACACAACATAACTGAAGATCATTACTTCAACCTCAGGCCGTAAACCACATAATCCAATTTCCAACACCTGGAATTTCCTACAAGACTCGAATCTCGCTTCCACACACTGTATGAGTCTAAACAAGCTGTATCAAGCCATAACCATAACCCAAGATGTAATCACATGACATACCATACGACTCGCATACTCGTAGCAAAATTTCCGATCACAGTAGCTGCTCAAAACAACCCAATGCCGGTAATAAACCTCATATCAAACAAAACTTCATTCTAAAACCTTCGTACACTGCCAATGATGAAAAAAACATGTAGAAACTCTTAACCACTCATTAGATCAACAAGCCATGGAGCTTCCTCTCCTTCGACAAGAATTATAGCCAATTTCTAAGCCGATCAACGACATTGTCCTTTCAAATACACCGCAATCAAATCTGATAGCACCCATTCTAGGTCTGATGACCCTCTCTTATCAAATACAAGCTACTCTACTGACACGCCACCCCAATACTACACAGAGCCACAAACTGTGCCATCCGTGCACCAATACGCAACAATTCAAATGTACTCAATCATGGAAAATGACTCAAATGAGAGAACCGTCCCGCAAGTTTAACAAATACCACCACAACCGCAATGCCATAAGTCCATCATACACAATAGAACCACGACACATGAATCTGAGACAAAACATCATATCTCAACATAACTCTGTTGCAATGCGTGACCCCGTCCAAACACTGTCCATATGGAATACCTCAAGCCACCATGCCCAAAATCAACAGCCACGCACAATTCGACCTCAAGTACCCAAGGTGCATGACCATAACCACGAAGGAACCAATAACACAATACCACAGTCCGGAAATAACATAACCAAATGCGCAATCAATCATTCAACACTCTAATATCCATCTCGCTCAAATTCTGCTATAAGGCCTATAGGACCACACCATGTGTGCCTATAACCAACGGATCCCAACCCCTCGTAGCATAGAAGGGTAACTCATAGAATGTCTCAGAACACGAATAAGCTCAACTCTAACCCAATGGAACATCCCTCAACAACAGTAGTACGGAGTCAACAAATCCGACCCAGTGTAGAATACACATCATCATTGGGCCTGCCAATGGACCCCAAATCCACTATGGTCACCCACAAATATATACATAACCCTCCAAAAGTCCACAATGACTGAACCATAACACATACTATCACCTGGCTAGCTTTGGCCACACCTTCACATTCCACAACCACAGAACGATCTATTTTTGAGAATTTCTAGTCTCCAAGTCTATAGAACACATAAAACACCATATCTGATCCCAACTCCACCGCCCGAATGTCTAACACATCTCTCATCCCATGAGGAATACTTCTATAATTCTTTCGTGCCATATAGCAAAATCTGAATATCTGTAGTCGATCAACCAGGTGGGTACTGCAATACCAATGAAGCATCTGTAATTCTAAACACAGTGCACCTTCTGAAATGCGCACCCTTCCCAAGAATTACCAAATAGTTATAGAATTCATCTAAACTTCGGAAACCGTCCATACTGTCTAAGAATTTATGATCTTCCCTTCGAAACGGACCCGTGACCTTGCACATGCAAATCTTAATCCCACATAACATGCCACATCTATCATGCCATCATAGGAAAAGTACGAGAATCTCATAATCAACTCTGAGTCTCCAGCAAACTACATACTCAATTGGCCAGGAACCTTCCATTTGATCTCATCGAGGAGAAAATCACCATACACAACATGTTCCTCACGCCGGTAGGAAATATACACCTCTAACCGTGGTAGAAATCCTCGAGAGCACTTTGAAATCTATTTGCACACAATCAAGCCGTCAGAACTGAATCTCTCTAACTCAACCAAGCCACGCGAGTCACCAAACCCAAGAGTACTGCTACAAAACACCTGTAGAGACTCACCAGATCATGAGAACCAAAAGAATCGAGTATACCATTACCTTATTGATCCAACCTACTACCAGGCTGCCCTATTTCTCCGAGTTCCTTCCGAATTACCCTCAAGTTGACACTCTTCCTCGCCATAATACCATGATCCTTAACCAAGACTCACCCCAAAAGATCCTAGAATAAAACCACACTGCCCTAAGTCTCATACACCGCTGTATTCCCTCTTAAACACCCCAAAGTTACCACAATTGAGACACTCACTCTGAAGAGACCTTCTGTGAATCTAAAGCCATTTTCCTTTACCTTCCTGATGTTGAAATATAGAATCCATAACGATATAGAAATGCCACAAATCTCGACACCATCCAATTCAAAATCTCAGATTCCAGCCATATACAAATCCAGAAAAATTCACAATTGCTACATAAAAATCTTGAATCCATTAGAACTTTCTCGAGAGTCATCCACTCTGCTCAAATTTCAATTGCACCGCCCCAAACAGGCAGAACGACTTGTGTCCCATTAGCCCGACAACACCCACAGAAGTAAACCCTCCTTAACGCAATCGAGCAAATTCATACGCCATGCATACTACATCCTTCACGAATAACACCTCAATTATTCCATGATTCCTATATACCCATAAAGTATAATACACCATGCATCTAGAAATTTCCTTACTTAAGTCATCCTCAAAACCAGCCTCTGCAAGTCATAACCGATCCACAAGTATGCCTCAGACCGAAACCAATACAACACATAACCATGCAATCAAATCGTTGATAGCAGACTCCCCCACTTGGCTCAAAGCCATAGATCAAAACACTTGATAACTCACAATACCCATACTCTATTACTGCCATAATACCGCTGTACGATTAAACTAAATCCTTCATAAGCTCATGTAACACAAACCATATAATACCTCAAATCATCTGCTAAGCTCGTGTTCATCCTCGTGACAGTCAAGACAACCTCCTCAAGCGATCCAAACTCAAGGTTCTACACATATAACCCACCGGTAAGAGAAAACTCTCCACAGACACAACATAGGGATCACACAACCTCAGGACACCCTGTAGGTGATAACATGCCTGCTTAGCCTCAAACTGACATCTCTCTACACCCTTTCATAGCCACAACTCCTATGCAATCACTTATTCTTCCTGACTCTGAACTCATCAACAAGGCATGAGAACCTAATCAGTTTCACAGTTAAACAACATGAAAGATCCTCTAATATACTCATAACTCGAGACTATACGTCACATCAAGACAGAAATCAAGCACCCAATAGTCTTTTTTACATCTCAAGCAAACTTTTATCATCACATTCAATCCATCTGAACACATCCCGTAGTCACATAATACTTATCATATAGCCATCCAACCAGTCACCGAGCCATGAATTCCACTAATAGGGACACTACCGGACGTATAAGTCCAAAAACATGTGCTCACGCAACCGAAATCCTCGTGCTCAAGCTACAGCCAAAACCCGACCTCAAGTCCTCCAAACTGGACCATCATCAGTACACAGGAATCACATCTAGCACCTCATCCATGGAATCACAAGCCATCGATGCACAGCTGATACTGAGCGCTCACATGCGCGTACGAATGCATGGAAGGAATTCAAAGAGTTATGTTTCAAGCTGCATCAATCCCGCACGATAAGGAAAGAAAGATGGGAATTATCCTAAATGCCCTATAGCCTCTTGAAGATAGGTATGGACGTCATTACGCAAGACTCTACTAGACACTTGCTCATGACTTGTAGAACCTATGAACCTAGAGCTTTGATACCAATTTGTCACGACCCAAAATCCAACTAGTCATGATGGTACCTAACCCAACCCGCTAGGTAAGCCAATTGATAATAAACAAATTTCAATGAAATTTAATGAGACAAATAAATAAAAGAAAATATCTGAATCTTATACATTTTCCAAGGACTAGTAGTACAAATCATGAGCTTCTAAGATTTAGAGTTTACAAAGCTAGTGTAATATAAATACATCATCTGTCCGAATTATACATAAACATATTTTTCATAAGTCTAGAGCTATCATGAAATATAGGCAACTATTACTGGAATGCAGGTACATCTTCAATGCTAGCTCCCATCATACACAACAACGTCAGCATCCAAGTCTTCACGCAAGATGCAAAAATATAGTATGAGTAAAACCGACCCCATGTACTCAATAAGTAACAAACCTAACCTTAGGGTAAAAGTAGTGACGAGCTGGGACAAGGGTCAAAGTCCAACTCTAATAATCAACAACAATGCATAACAATATAGTAAAAATGGTACACGAAGTAACTCAGAGATATGATGCTCGACTCATTCATAGTTACGGAAAAATAGGCATGCTTTTCAAGTATAACAGTAAATCCCAAATCATTCCCCAAAAATACCAAAAGTATGAGTAAGTTTGAAAACTGTAATTTTTTCCAAAGCTTTCAACAAGTAAATGTTTCATTTTCAAATGGCATGAGGAAAATACATCTCTATACCTACATGTTAATATGTATGAGATGTCATGAATGACGTAATACCGTACAACATGAAGAAAATGCATCTCTATGTATGTATGTCAGGTGTGCATGTGGAATGCGATGCAAGAGTGATAAAACCATATGCATACTCTCAGAGTATCAATTCACTCAGTCCTCACAGTCACTCAATCTTCCCAATCACTCGGCACTCGCGCTCAGCACTCGCACTTAGTAGGTACCTTCGCTCACTAGGGATGTGTACAGACTCCAGATGGGCTCCTTCAGCCCAAGCGCTATAATAAGCCAATCATGGAATGAATCAATAATAACTGTTGCGGCGTGCAGCCCGATCCTATCAATATCCTCACAATCACGCCCTCGGCCTCACTCAATCATCCATTTCTCCAGTCTCTCCGGCTCACAATGTCATAAAAGATCAGCCCAAAAATAATGATGTGATGAATTAATGAATGGTAATAGAGACTGTGAGATGATATGTAGATGAATGGGTATGACTAAGTATGTAATTTCAATATAACCAGATAGCTCAATAGCAGAAATGAACCAGTGGGTCCCAACAGAATAAGCATATAGCCTAGATAGGGTTTCTAACATGGATCAAAGCTCAATTACTCTAACAAGGAGAGATTTCATGGATGCAAATAAGATTAGATAACTACACCGTACCACAGAAATGACTGCGTCAAAATTCATACGGTGCACGCCCACGCGCCCGTCACCTAGCATGTGCGTCACCTCAAAACCAAACACATAACACGCAATTTAGGGTTTCATACCCTCAGCACCAAGTTCAGATGTGTTACTTACCTCGAACAAGCCAAATCCAATACTGAGTAAGCCAAACGATGTTCCAAAAATGCCATCCCGCGCGTACCGACCTCTGAATGGCTTGTAACTAGCCAAAAGAAACTCAAATACGTCAAATAAAACCTAAGGAAACAATTCCAATTGATAAAGGTTGAATCGTTACACAAAAGCCCAAAATCAACCAAAAAGTCCAACACGGGCCCGTGCCTAGGAACTCGACGAAACTTATAAAATCCGACAACCCATTCAATTACGAGTCCAACCATACTAGTTTTACTCAAATCCGACTTCGAATCGATGTTCAAATCTCAAATATTTGCCTTACGAAGTGTTAAACAAAAACGCTCAATTTCACTTTTGCAATCATCAACCAATTGCCAAAAACGAAGCTAGATTCATGAAATATAATTAACAATAAGTAGATAACACTTACCCCAATCCTTTTGGTAAAAATCACTTCAAATATCGTCCATATCCAAGCTCCCCAACTCAACATATGACCAAATGAACAAACCCTTGATTTATATGCTTCCGCCCAGTTGTTCTACCTCGTTTCTCATGCCAAACAATCCCGGAACTCACTTTTGATGCCTCTAATGGATTTCTTGTGAAATTCTTGTCAAGTTAGACTTCAAACCACTCCATTTAACTTTATAATGAATGAGATATGTTGATTTCAATATTTGCAAATAGTGTAGATTTTTAAATACGAATTAAGTGGCAATTGCGTATTTAATCCGTAAAATCTGGCAACCCAATTCTTAGTAAAATGACCATAAATTCCTTATACGATGTTGAAACTTGAAGATTCCAGTTGCTATATTTCTACAATTATGATACGGATCTAATGCTTCAATAAAAACAAAAATTGGAGCTCATTTGCTTAATGTGGTACTATTTATGCTTGAAGCAACGATGTCGAAACTTAAAAAAACGAGCGCAGCACAACCCAAACCTATCTGAAACTCACCCGAGCCCCTCGGGACCCCATCAAAACATTCAAAAAGGTCCTATAACATAACATGGACTTACGCAAGGCCTCAAATCACACCTAACAATATCGAAATGACGAACCACACCTCAATTCGAACTTAACCGAACTTTGGACTTTCAACTTCCAAAATGTGCGCCGAAGCATATCAAATCAACCCGGAATGAATCCAAATTTTGCACGTAATTCCCAAATAACATAACGAAGCTATTCCAATTCTAGAAACCATGATTCGAATCCGATATCTTCAAGGTCAACTTCCGGTCAAACTTATGAACTTTCCAACCCTTCAAATTTTCAATTTTCGCCAATTAGTGCCGAATCCTTCTAGGAATATCTAATTGAAAATTCGAGCATACGCCCGATTCCAAAAATCACCATCCCGACCTAACGGAACCATCAAAACTTTAATCCGAGCTCAAATGCTAAAAAGTCAAACTTGGTCAACTATTCCAATTTAAAGCTTCAACAATGAAATTCATTCTTCTAAATCAATTCCGAACAACCTGAAAACCAAAACCAACAATTCACAGAAGTCATAATACATCATACGAAGCTACTCATGCCCTCAAACTGCCAAGCAAAGTACAAATGCTCAAAACGACCGGTCGGGTCGTTACAATTTTAAAGAGAGAAACCTTTTTTTTGGTTCAAAAGTCTAAAGAGATAAGCCTTTTATTATTCACATTCTACCAAAGCTTTCTTCTTTTTCTTCATCCTTGCGAACCGCAGGAAGGACTGTCTCAGTGATGGAGCAAATGTACCGGGATACCGCCTCTCATCGGCCTTGCAACGATGAAGGTTTTTCGACCTTAAAGTCGTCAGCGACCAAACACCCTCCGGGGACGAACATTTTCATGGGAGGTTTGTCTGTCGGTTCATCGGTAGCCATGCCCGGACCGGACCTCTCAAGGTCAACCACATCGGGAGTGCTCTCCTCGACTTCAGCGGTCGGCCTTGAAGAGGAAGTAACAACTTTTTGAGGAACAATTTTAGAAGTCTTCACCATTGTTATCTAAGTTAGAATAACTGAAAAGGAAGATTAGGAGATGAAGGATAAAATCCTGCTGAGAAAATCAAACGTACTGGTTTGGATAAAAGATAAACGAAAACTAGCAATTTGCTGAAAATTCTTGAAGAACGGAGGTAAAATTGTTAGGGTAGGAAGAGAGGCAGTGATATCCCAAAGGTATGAGGGTAGAAGGAATCGAGGACAGCCTGCCGATAACTGACACGCGCATAAAATCGTTATGACACATCTGACGGGACATTTCAAATCTTTTGTCATTTTTTCTATGGTGTGTTGGAGAAGGAATCGAGGTGCTCATGTCGTTTCTCATTGTTTCCGTAAACTTACACTCTGAGTAACGAGGGGACTATCTGTATACAGGTAAAACCGAGCCCATGAGATGCCTCATCTTCCGATGAAGCAAACAGAGCAAGAGATGCAACAGCAGGGAGCCAGAATCGAGACCAGGAGCCCCTCGAGTCAGGGTCCGGTCAAAGCGCCCGGCCTCGAGAGTGTCGGGGCCATGAACATGATGTCGGTTCAAATCCCAAAGGCCTAGGAGAACACTACCAGATAATCGAGCACGGCCAACAAATAGCCGTGATATCTGTGGACAACCAGATATCACGACAAGGATCTTGGCACGTATCGACACAGAACTAGTGATTGGTTAAACATAAGATTTTTTACCTTTCATAGAATTGTACTTAGGGTAAAACTTCCATACTATATAAAGAGGGTTCTGATTATTCATTTGGGACACTGTAACAAGCTTATCAAGGCAATATACTATTTTTCTCTACTATTCAAAGTTTTAGTTCTTGTTCATTAGTGCTTGGTCATTGTGAGTCCGGGATCGAGGGCGGATATTTCATTAAGGCTGTTGTTAAGTCCGGAATCACCCTCCTTAAGTGGTTTGATAATTTATTATATCCTTTATCCGTTTAATCTTACGTAATTTATCTTTTGTATCGAATTAATTCACGTATCCTTAAAACCACAAATAAATTTAATTGTTATCTGTTTCTTAGGGTAAACAGTTTGGCGCCCACCGTGGGGCTAAGGATAATAGTGCCAATTTGATACGAATTTCCATAACACACCCTGTTTTTCACTTGTTCTTTGAAGTCTTTAATTTTAGGCTAAGGCTTAAAATGTCGAACTCCCAATATGCCCCTTTGCACGTGGATGCTGAGTCTGGACACCATGGTGAGAACAACAATGTGGCACCTAGTAACGAGGTTCCCCCTGTAGACCCCAACAGAGTTCCGACAGCCGAACCGATCGATTCTAACTCATATATGGCCATCAATGCAAACTTGCCTACCGATCCTGAGAACAACATCCGTGGGGGAGTCTGATCGGTAGCCCAAAATACAAATGACGACAAAGGTGATGGGATCAACTTGCGAGTAATCTTCGAAATGTTGTAGGCTCAACAAACAACGATAGCCCAGTTACAAAACCAGAGCCGCGCCCCCAGCAGAGTCGAGCCCGAACCATCTCGGGAAAACGCTCGCAAAAATGAATCAATCATAGAAAGGCGAAGTGAAACTAAACCCGGTACCAACCCCGAGATTATAAAGATACTTGAGGAACTGACAAAACGGGTAGAATCGGGAGAAAAGAAGATCGAAGCCAATGACAAAAAAGTAGAAACCTATAATTCCAGGTTGGACCAAATCCCAGTAGCACCACCGATATTGAAGTGTCAGGATTACAAAAAGTTTGTTCAAAAACTTTTCCCTCCGAGCGCAATTCCGAAGTCGATCCCCAAGAAGTTCCTCATGCTCGAAATTCCTAAGTACAATGGGACAACTGACCCAAATGAACATGTGACCTCCTGCGCGTGCTCCATCAAGGGGAACAACTTGGAAGATGATGAGATCGAGTCCGTCCTACTGAAAATGTTTGGAGAGACTTTGTCAAAAGGAGCTATGATATGGTATCACAACTTACCCCCTAATTATATTGACTCGTTTGCTATGCTTGCAGACGCCTTCGTGAAAGCACATGCCAGGGCCATCAAGGTCGAGACTAGGAAGTCAGACCTTTTCAGAGTGAAGCAAAGAGATAATGAGATGCTCAGGGAATTCGTGTCCCAATTTCAAATGGAACGAATGGGCCTGCCTCCAGTCACGGACGATTGGGCCGTTTAAGCCTTCACCCAAATACTTAGTGCTCTAAGATCATTGGCTTCACAACAGTTAAAGTAAAATCTGATAGAATATCCGGCGGTAACTTGGGCCGACATCCATAACTGGTACCAATCAAAAATTAGGGTCGAATATGATCAGCTTGGGGACCTTTCCGGGTCCGTTTATCCCGTCAGAGCTAGTGACAGATCCAAAAGAGACATTGATCGTGAACCAAGTTCAAATAAAGACCGGTATCAAACATACAGCGGAGATCGAAGAGGTAATGGGCCTGGACGAAACCTTGTGAGAAATGAAAGGAGAGGCGACCGAGGATAAAATAACAGGGGTCTCATGAGTAAAAGCAGTTTTGACAGGCCCATCGGGCCTAAGGAAGCACCAAGGTTATCATAATACAACTTTAACGTCGATGCTGCTGACATCATATCTGCCATTGGAGACATCAAAGACACCAACTGGCCTCGACCTTTACAGTCCGATCCTGCTCAAAGGGACCCTAACCTAATGTGTAAATATCATGGCACTCACGACCACAGAATTGAAGACTGCCAAAAACTGAGAGAGGGAGTAGCCCAGTGATTCAATAACGAACACCTCCGAGAATTCCTAATGTGTAAATATCATGGCACTCATGGCCCCATACGCTGCAACAGTGAATATTTCTCAAAGTACAAATGTTTCTTGCATTTTGACGTTCAAACTTGGTCCTCGACCTCCGAACACGATCCCGGCTTAATCCCTTGGGCTTTTACTCAGAATGCAAAGCTCCAAATCACTCGAATTCATTCCATAACATCTACATAGCTCGAAATTACTCCTACAAGGCATAAGACATACAATAGGTACCAAACACTATCAATTAAAGCTCAAACATGAATAAGTGCAGTGAATTAGAGTGCAATAAGCGACTAAAATACGTAATTATAGCCTACCATCAACACCCCACACTTAAACAATTGCTCATCCTCGAGCAATCAAACTACACTTCATATAGACATGATCTTTTTAAACAACTCTCAATCACACCAAGAATATTTAAAACAAATTAAGCACAATACCGTAACATCCTAGCCTCAAAATTTGACTCAAAAGCACCACGTATTATTTTTAACTCGCTCACTTACTCTAACACAGAGGTCAATGACATTAACTTTCCTTTATGAATCAAGTGCCCTCACACAACAATAGAGAGTAGTTCAATACACAATGAAAGTTAAAAACAATTAGGAACTCAAGGTAGAAATAATTCACTCACTCTCAGAAACAACATTCATATGTCATAAAAGATGTACCATAAGCTTGCTCGTAGTGTACTACTCTACTCATTGATCTCATTCAGTCACAAATCAAGTAGGATTTAACTAGTTGTAATGTAGGCTGCGAGATGGGTAGGATACATTTGGATATAAGAGTGACTACACCTCCCTAAGCATTTTAATACATACAATTTACCATTCAAAACCCCACACTCATGTCAAACCATAACTCCACATTCACATCAATATACATTACTCTCTATTTCTTTAAGCACAATTGCATCAAGAGTCACCACTATCAAGGAATAGTTTGCACAACAATACAACAATTTGTTTTTTCTCTTTCAATTCAAGTGGATCTTATTTTTTCAAAACTTTGCACCTTTCTCCTTATTTCAATAATTCCACTCAAAAGCCAAACCAACCACCCCACACTTCACTTTTACAAAGTTCATAACAAATTCAAGTGCTCACGAGAAGTAAAAGTTTAAATAGATGGTCAATTGAAACAAATGGTTAGGGCTTGTAATGTGGTTGCCAAAGAAATAAGATTACAAGATCAAAGGGGTTAACTACGATACATAAAACCTAGCTGGGAAAAAGCATATATTTGGCTCAACAAAGAAACGCTTATATCCCTTCTAAGATTGAATAAAAGCAAACACACAGGGCAAGTTCTAGACATCAAATGCAATACACAGAATAATACAAAACCTCACACACACATGACATATAACTCACTCAAGATTGGATTATCAAGACACTCTAGTCAAAGCAGGTAAGCAAAGTTAAGATCATACAATTTAAGGTACTTATACAAGAGTCAAAAACTGAGCCTAAGCATCACAACTAAAGTACTTACTATTCGCAAGGCATAATAAAATTAATAGATATTTCCTTCAATTCAAATCACAGCACAAGGTTTCGTACCACTAATAAAAATAAAAACTAACTACACCCGGTTCAAACAAAACCCTTGGAAAAGAACCGCGGCAAAAAGAAAAACCAAGGGGAAATTATTACACTACCTAACAAAAGAAATTGTTTTTGTCTTTTTATTTCAACTTTAGTCCCTCAAGAAACCTGTCGAATGATATCCATCGTCAGGAAAAAACAAAAACTTTCAATTTTTATGGTTTTGTTTCTCAATTATTTTCTATATCTAACTACTAAAACTAACAAAACTGACACATATAGATACAACATACAATATATTCCCCACCCCACACTTTAAGTTGTGGCATGTCCCCATGACACACAATTAAAAAGTATAAGGCAAAGGAAACTTCCCTGAACATCTAGTCGGGGTCTGAGTTGAAGTCGAGTTCCATTGCTCGCGCTCGAACTAATGCACACATCCATGCAAACAGCTTCTTCTCAGCCTTTTTAGGGTACACCCCACACTTATCTTTCTCACTCAGTGCAGCCTTCTCTTTTGAGCCCTTCACTTTCCACTCAACACTTGCATCTCGTGTTACTTTTTGTGGCCCATTTTCTACATTCATATCAAAAGTCACCGTCTTCTCACCCACTCTAAGCATGAGTTTCCTCTCATGTATATCCAATATTGCTCTACCCGTTGCAAAGAATGGTCTTCCTAGGATGAGGGGGACCTCCTTGTTTTCCTCTATTTTCATCACTATAAAATCCATAGGAAATACGAACTTATCTACGCGAACTAATACATCTTCCACTATCCCCTCGGGTATTAAAGTCGTTTGGTCAGCTAGCTGCAAAGATATTGGCACTGAACTTATCTCTCCAATCTCTTTCTCCAGTTTCCTGTAAATAGATAGAAGCAATAAGTTAATTGAGGCACCAGAATCACAAACTCCCTGGATCTCCACACTTTTGTGGGAGTTTGTTTTGTAATATAGCACTGCAATACTCTGTGAACTTTACTACTGAGGTCTCCTCGATTTTCCTGTTCTTTGTAATGATCTCCTTCAAGAATTTGGCATAAGTAGGCATTTGTGAGAGCACTTCTGTGAATGGTAAGTTTACATGAACCTATTTCAGCATATCCAAATATTTCTCAAATTACTTGTCCAGCTTTTCTCTACATAGCTTTTGAGGGAAAGGTAAAGCAGGCATATGCTCGCTCTCATCATGTTCCTCCCTTCTTGATTTTTCTTCCTTCTTCTTCTTCTTCTTCTTCTTCTTCTTCTTCTTCTTCTTCTTCTTCTTCTTAGTTTTCATCGGGACTTTCTTCTTCTTGTCATCATCACTTTTCAACTGTTTCCCACTTTCTTTCAAGTATCACATCGTTTTGGAGCAGGGTGGAATCTTTCAACATTTTCCCACTTCTCAGAGTTACAACATTCATCGTTTCTCTGGGATTCTTCTCAGTATTAGTGGGGAGAGTTCCTGGAGCCCTTTCAGATAATATTGTTGCAATTTGTCCCACTTGTCTCTCTATGTTTCGAAAACCAGTGCACAGTTCTTTGATAGCTGCTCCGGGAGCGTCCAACCTCTCATCTGTCTTGATAATGAAGGCTTTCATTATATCCTTTAGACCAGGCTGGATGGGCTGTTGAGGCTGAAATTGCTACCTCTGCTGATTTTGGTATGCTGGAGCTCATTGTCCCTGCGTTCTAGAGTTATTTTGTTGCCAAGTATTCACAGTACCTCCAAGTAAACTCCATGAGAAACCTGGGTGTTTCTGACCCATTGCATTAAAATTGAAGTTCCCCATAGCATTCACTTTCTCAGTTGTGGCTTGACACTCATTATTAGGGTGTCCTCTTCCATATATATCACAAGCTGCATGAGGATCATTTTGTATTGAGGCTAAGGTCATCTTTCGTATTTCTTTAGCCATAGTATCAAGTTGTACCTGCACAGATGTATTAGCATCAACTTGTTGAACACCAGTTGATCTTCTTCTTTCAGCACTCTCAGAGGGCCACTGATTTGCATCTTCAGATAACTTATCAAGAATTGTAACTATCTCCTCTAGAGTCTTCTTTATAAAAGGGCCTCCAACTACATTGCTCAATGTTCTACGCGAGGCCGGTGTCAATCCTTCCCAAAAATCCTAGAGTTGCATCTAGAGTTCAATTCCGCTATGTTGACACTTTCTAACAATCTCCTTAAACCTCTCCCATGATTCAAAAACAGTTTCAGTCTCTTTCTGACAGAAGTTATGGATTTCTGTTCTAATCTTGGTCGTCTTAGCTGAGGAGAAATATTTATCAAGGAATTTTCTGGTCATCTCCTCCCAAGTTCTGATCGATCCATTGGGCAAACTCTGAAGCCACTCCTTAGCATCATCTTTAAGTGAAAAGGGGAATGCCCTTAAATACGCTGCATCTTGTGACACCCCATTGTATTATAAGATGTTCATAATCTCCTTGAAATCCATTAGATGAGTGTTTGGATTTTCGTTTGGTTTCCCTCTAAAGACACAACAATTCTGAAGGGTTTGAAGGAACCATTGCTTCAACTCGAAATTGTTTGCTGCAAATGGAGGTGGTCTAACACTGGATAATCCTTGATTGTAGACCAGTCTAGCATAATTGTCAAGTGGTATCCCAGGTAAAGTTTGATGTTGATTAAGTCTGAGACCCCTCTCTTCTTCATAGATATTATGTGCATCTCTAATAGCTGCTTCCTCAGTATCCCGTGCAACTTTTTCTCGTTGTTGGGCTGCCTCTCTTGCAGCTAAATCTACATTATCGTCACCGTTTCTAGCCATAGTTTCTATGATTGAGGATTGCCCAACCTTTTTTGATGTCTCGGTGAGATTTCTTTCCTTCCTCAGCTGTCGCAGTTGTTTTTCAATTTCTGGCTCATATGGTAGCACTTCTTTCGCAGAAGTTCGAGTCATGCACCAATCTAAACCTGTAACCTGTGCACAGTCAAAGAACACCAAACATTAAAAGGGAAAAAGAAAATAAAATAAAAAGAAAAATTCTTAAATTAGCACTACAAACTATTTCAAACACTATTGGTTGCCAATCCCCGGCAACGACGCCAAAATTTGACGAGCGCAGAACACACACCTAAATTATGCTCGCTAATCAAATATAGTATAGTATAATATCGTATCCACCAGAATTGGATTTAAACAGTATTATCGTAGTTTCTAGCTTGGGTGCTATCCAAGATGATCAACAATTGAGATTTATATGATTTTCAACTATAATTAACCAAGCATTTAAAGTTACTGACTAATAACAATCGCCACAAAAGGTAAGCAAGGAAGTTATCAATGGGAGAAAATAGGGGTTGATAGGATAGGTGCAAGATAATTGTTTAGGATCTAACTCTAGATAATTCACTTCTAATGTTCAAGTGAGTCTCTCGAATTCACTCAATTATTAGTTCAAACGTTCAGCAAAAACTCCTATCTCGATTAAGTCTTAACCTCACAAGATGAGCCAATTTAAGCAAGTGAAGATATGCAAGAATGCGTAGTGGATTGGTCTTTAGGAAAACCTCTCTCGATTATCCTTCTAACTAGGTTTAATCAATGATTCAACTAGCCTCTTTCCATTACTAAAAAGAATTAATGAGCTCAACCAATAATATAATGCAAAGATATCACAAGTTATGCCTCTCTCGATTATATGAACAAGTAAATATAGATGCACAATTAAATCATCTAAAACGATTCAATTCATAAAACTAGAGTTATAATCCACAAACAATCATCAATACACAAAATCCATCAAACCGTAAAGAGAAGTACTCCATAGATACGGAGAAATTCATCATAAATAAAGTTAAAGTAATGGAAAGCATAAATTCGATCCAAACTCATGTCTTGATAATAACATTTTTCCATGTATTTATACCAAGTAGGGTCGGGCCCAGACGAAATCACCTTTTTCTAGCCGAAATTGGATTTTCACTCTGTAAAAATTGCACAGGCACGCTGTATGGGGAGACGTGCCATGCAGGGCATTAGTGGGGAAATACAGAGAGCTAGTTCTGATAGGCAACAGATATTTGCACAGCCGTGGCACCCCACGAGCTACCTCACGTGCCGCGGCAGTGAAAATTTCTTAGAGTGCTGATTTTTCTTGCGTTTTGACGTCCAAACTTTGTCCTAGACCCCCGAACACGATCCCGGTTTAATCCCTTAGGCTTTTACTCAGACTTCTAAGCTCCAAATCACTCGAATTCATTCCATAATATCTACATAGCTCGGAATAACTCTTACAAGGCATAAAACATACAACAAGTACCAAACACTATTAACTAAAGCTCAAACATGAATAAAGTGTAGTAAATTAGAGTACAATAAGCGACTAAAATACGTAATTTTAGCCTGCCATCATTAAGCGTGTGTTAATTGATCCAGGTAGCTTAGCCAATATCATCAGATCGAGCGTCGTAGAACAGTTGGGTCTACGAGACCAAATTGTGCATGCAATCCGAGTTCTAAATGGATTCAACATGGCATGTGAGACCACTAAAGGGGAGATAACCCTACCGGTGAACACTGTCGGAACCATTCAGGAAACCAAGTTCTACGTGATCGAAGGAGATATGAGATATAATACTCTGTTTGGGAGACCATGGATTCACAACATGAGAGCGGTGCCCTCGACACTACACCGGGTGTTGAAATTCCCAACACCAGGAGGGATTAAAACAATTTACGGAGAACAACCGACCGCAAAGGAGATGTTTGCGGTCGGCGAGGTGGTACCGATATCACCACTCTCCACATCAAAGAACCCGAGTTCAATCACCAATGAAGGAACCAAATAGCAATCACCGATACCGATCCCGACCGAGCCGAAAAAGCAGGAAACGGGTGAGGATGATGACTACGGAGTTCCCAGGTCTTTCATAGCCCCCGACGATACTGATTCCACCAAATCAATGGTCGTGGAGCTGGAGCAAGTCATATTGATCGAGCACCTGCCCGATCGAAAGGTATACCTAGGCACTGGGTTTAGTCTCGAGCTGAGGAAAAAACTCATTGAATTCCTTATAGCTAACATAGATTGTTTTGCCTGGTCCTACCTTGACATGACAGGGATCCCGCCGGAAATAACTACTCACAAGCGGATCCTGTATCTGAAGTTCCACCCGATCAAATAGAAAAGGAGGCCTCAGTCCGAAGTCAAACATGCATTCATCAAAGACGAGGTATCTAAACTCCTTAAAATAGGATCCATTCGGGAAGTTAAATACCCGGATTGGTTAGCAAACGTAGTAGTAGTCCCTAAAAAGGGTAATACATTAAGAATGTGTGTAAACTATAAAGACTTGAACAAGGCTTGCCCCAAGGACTCTTTTCCTTTGCCCAACATCGATCGCATGATCGATTCGACGGCCGGCCATGAGATCCTCAGATTTCTCGATGCCTATTCCGGGTACAACCAAATTCGGATGGACCTGGGCGACCAGGAAAAAAACATCCTTCATCACTAAATACAACACCTACTATTATAATGTAATGCCATTCAGACTAAAAAATACCGGTGCCACTTACCAACACCTAGTAAATCAGATGTTTGAAGAGCAAATAGGAAAATTAATGGAACTTTATATTGGCGACATGTTAGTTAAGTCCCTACGAGCAGAGGACCATTTGAAACATTTGCAGGAAACCTTCAACGTATTGAAGAAATACAATATAAAGCTAAAGCCGGAGAAATGTGCATTCGGAGTTGGCTCCGAAAAATTCCTCGGATTCATGGTGTCCAACCGAGGAATCAAGATCAACCCCGATAAGATCAAGGCCATAGAGGACATTACAGTGGTGGACAATGTCAAGGCTGTCCAAAGGTTAACCAGGCGTATAGCCACCTTGGGTCTATTTATGTTATGGTCCTCCGACAAGAGCCATCGGTTCTTCTCATTATTGAAGAAGAAGAATAACTTCTCATGGACCCCGAAGTGCCAATAAGCCTTGGAAGAACTCAAGAGGTACATTTCAAGCCCGCCTTTGCTTCATACTCTGAAAGTAGATGAGCAGTTGTATATGTACTTAGCGGTATTCGAGATAGCGGTAAGTGGAGTCCTGGTCCGGGAAGAAGAAGGTACGCAATTTCCTTTCTATTATGTTAGCAAGACTCTAGGCGAGGCCGAAACTAGGTATCCTCACCTGAAAATATTGGCGCTCGCTTTGCTAAGCACCTCTAGGAAGTTAAAACCGTATTTTCAATGCCATCCCATAGGTGTCGTAACTACTTACCCATTGAGAAACATAATGCATAAACCCGAGCTCTCGGGATGATTGGCCAAATGGGCCATGGAAATCAGTTGATACGATATCGAATTATCGACCTCAACCGCCATCAAATATCAAATTTTGGCAGACTTCGTGGTGGACTTCACGCCGGCCCTAATACTCGAGTTCGAAAGGGAATTTTTTTTGAACTTGGGGACTTCCTCGGGGATATGGACCCTCTTTACAAATGTTGCCTCAAACGCAAAGGAGTCCAAACTTGGCATCGTGTTGAAGCCACCGACGGTTAATGTAGTTAGGCAATCTATTAGAACTGTAAAATTGACTAATAACGAGGCTGAGTATGAGGCCATGATTGCAGGTCTGAACTAGCTAAAAGCCTGGGGGTCGATGTGATCGAAGCTATGTGCGATTTTCTCCTTGTAGTGAACTAAGTCAATGGGACGTTCGAAGTCAAAGAGGAACGAATACGAAGGTACCTAGATAAAATACAGGTAACGCTACATCAGTTCAAGGAGTGAACCCTGCAACATGTACCTCGGGATCAAAATAGTGAAGCTGATGCTCTCGCTAACTTAGGATCGTGTGTTGATGACGATGAATTCAGCTTGGGAATGATTGTACAACTTATGAAATCGGTAGTGGAAGAAGGCCACGCAGAGATAAATTCGACAAGCTTAACTTGGGACTGGAGACAAGTATATAGATTACCTAAAGACCGGGAATCTGCCTCGGATCCTAAAGAATCAATAGCCCTGCGCATAAAGGCGGTCAGATTCAGTTTGTCCAAAGATAATATCCTAATCAGGAGAATGTTAGATGGCCCACTCGCCATATGTCTGGGACCGGGAGATACCAAATATGTCTTAAGAGAAGTTCACGAAGGCACCTGCGGGAACCATTCGGGTGCCGAATCGCTGGTTCGTAAGATAATCAGAGCCGACTACTACTTGATCGACATGGAAAAAGATGCGAAAGAGTTCGTATGAAAGTGCAACGAATGTCACAGGCACGCACCGATAATCCATCAGCTCGGGGAGCTAATGCATTCGGTCCTTTCACCTTGGCCATTCATGAAATGGGGGATGGACATCGTTGGTCCCCTACCATGGGCACCCGGTAAGGCTCAATTTATATTATGTATGACTAACTATTTTTCTAAATGGGTCAAAGCCCAGGCATTTGCAAAATTTAGGGAGAAAGAAGTTATTGATTTTATTTGGGACGACATAATATACTAGTTCAGAATGCCGGCCGAGATCGTATGTGACAACGGGAAGTAGTTCGTCGGCAGTAAGGTAAGCAAATTTTTCAAGGACAATAAGATCAAAAGGATTCTATCAACATCCTATCACACTAGTGGGAATGCGTAGGCAGAGTCTACGAACAAGATCATACTCTAAAACCTTAAGAAGAGATTGACCGACGCCAAAGAAAAATGGAAGGAATGTTTTCCGAAGTACTGTGGGCATATAGTACGACCTTAAAATCTAGTACCGGGGCCACCCCATTCTCGCTGGTCTATGGTGCCGAAGCACTAATACCGGTCAAAGTAGGAGAACCGAGTTTCAGGTTCCGATATGCGACCGAAGAATCAAATGATGAGGCCATGAGCAAGAGCCTGGAATTATTGGACGAGAGGCGCGAGGCTGCCCTCGTCCGGGTGGCCGCCTAAAAACAACGGATCAAAAGGTATTACAACCGGAGAGCCAACCTCTAACACTTCAATATCGAGGACTTGGTGTTAAGAAAGGTGACACTGAACACCCAGAACCCGAACGAGGGGAAGCTGGGACCGAATTGGGAAGGTCCATATAGGATTATCGAGATTACCAGCAAAGGATCATACAAACGCGAAGCAGGGAACGGTGAGTGACTACCGAACAATTCGAACGTAATCAACTTAAAATGATAGTACTACTAAGGTACGACCCCATCCATTCTTTTCTTTAAATATATTACGAATTGGACTAACACTTGTAGGCAACAGTCAAAGAATGATACAGCTATTAGGCCCGAAAGCAAGCGTTGCACTCTTTTTTCCTTGAAACGATTTTGTCCCAAATGGGTTTTCCGGCAAGGTTTTTTACGAGGCAACAGTAGATCATGCTAACTTAGAATAGAAGACCGGTTATGAACTGGAGTCGAGGGTTGCATCAACAGTATCCGGGCCCTCTCAACGATCGACCTCGAATACTGGGGGCCATCACCCTCGGATAATGATTTTAGCAAGTAAGGAAACTTTGCGCTTCAACAGTCTGGGCTCTATGGTTAGGATTTATTGTAAGGGCCAAACGGTCAAATGAACCATGCCCACATAGACCACTTAGGCCATAACACGAAGCTTGTACACATTTACAATCTTGTATGTTACGCACAAAAATAAAAGAAAGTTTCTACCTTGCAGATACATATTTTGTCCCTTAAGACTATTACATTTTGTTCCTTAAGGATAGATGTTGAGCCCAAGAGCCGCCTCTATCCGGATCTAAGAGATCACCCCTACTCAGGGACTATCATCCTAGGCAAGCCCGGACGACTCAGGTATCGAAGCCCGGGGGTACAAAGTCTATTAGGCAATACCCTAAATTAAAAGGCTACGTCCATCCTAGAAACGGCTCGGAGACCTCCGAGGCCCGTATTCAAAACATAAGGCCTTCAAAAATTCCAAACCGGTTCAAAGGCTACCCTCGGCAAAACTATAATCTAAAAATGTTTAAGTACACACTTTGGGGAAAGCTTCAGGTCATACCAAGCCCCCACGAGTTTCAAACAAAATTACATCAAGAATGATCCTTGTTCGAACCTAGGGAGGAAACCCTATTACTACGTTTTATTTCGTGCTAAGGCATTGGAAATCTTTGCAATCAGAAAGAAGAAACCAAAGAAACTAACTCAAAAATTGTCAAAGGAAAGCCTTATATATATATATATATATATATATATA
>AWOL01S0039229.1:554430-634667 GCA_000715115.1 Nicotiana otophora | reverse complement strand
TATATATATATATATATATTCCAAGAAAGATCTTTATAAAGGCCAAATAGCCCCAACAAAATGAACAAAAATACAAAAATAAAAGAAAACTCTCTAAGGCACCTAAACCTGATCTCCCCCGGAGCCAGCCTCATCACCGAGGCCATCGGGGTCTTCTCTGCCCTCGGGTACGCTGGAGTCCTCAGAGCCTTCCTCGTCCTCGAGGTCAGCCAGCTTCTTGGCCTCGGCTTCGAGCCTTTTAGCATCTTTGATCTCGCCCGACAGGTCAAAACCCCGTACATGGACCTCCTCGAGAGCCTCTCTTCGGGACTACCACTTCATATATGCTACAGTGACTTTCAAGCAGTCCTGGTCCACCTGAGCATCAGCTCTGTACTGAGCCACCATCTCTTTAGCATCGACCCTGGTTGTTTCCGTCACTGACTTGGCTATTTCCAGCTCATTGCCAAGGGCATCTCGTTCAGCGATAGTCGAGCCTAGTTGAGCCTGGAGGTCTTTAATTTTTTAGGCCCGGGCCTCAGGTTTCTCCTTCGCCAGTGGAAGTTGGACCTCCACCAAGGCCAGCTGCTCCCGGGCAGTCTCCTTCTCAGAAGCCAATCGGTCCATTTTTCCCTTTCACTCTTCGGCCATGGCCTTGACCTCGTCCATCTCGGCTCGAAGTTGGTCGATTCTGTCAACCTTCTTCAGAACCTTCGGGTTTTGACCGTTAGTCGCAATGTCTAACTCGTCATCGCTAAATTCAAAGGTCTTTACCTATTCCACCAGGTCGGCATGTTCCTTCTGAGCCGCGTCCAACTCAGCGCGGAGATTCTTGACTTCTTCGCGTTGATCATTGAGAAGCTTATACATGCCCCTCTTCTCAGCAAGCTCCTTGACCTCAGCCTCAAGATGGTTAACCTCAGCTCGGTACCAGGGAAAGGTTTCATGATGGAGTACCGAGGCCTACAAATATATGAAAAGGAGAAGGCATGTGAGCTATCAAAAATTAAATTCGAAGACAAAAGAGTGTAATGACGCCTTACCCGGTTCAATGCCTCATGTGCTTTGTTGAACAAACATGGTGCATCCACCTCGCGCATCCACATTTGCTTGATCTTCATAGGTTACCAGGTATAGGAGGTAGCTAGCTATTTCGACAGGGGAGGAAAAAACCTGGGTATCCTCCGGGATTGTGATGATAACTGACCGTTTCTGGCCGGGATTCATGCTCGGGGCGGGGAATCGGTTGATCAGCTTTGGGCTCGGGTTCGGCCCACCGACCTCCGAGGATGAGCTTTTCCTCGGCACCTCTAAATCGCCCAACCCGAAGAAGTCTTCTAGAGCATTTGAGTCCACACCATAAAAAAGCAACAGAGAGGATCATCTACACCATGCGCCCCTTCGTTGGATCGCTCCTTCGTCGCTCGGGCCTCATCAAACATGGACTCTGTAAACGAAGGTGACCCCAAAATTTCTATAACACCAGGTGGGGCAGAGCTGGCATCTCGAGAAGTCTCGGCCCTCACTTCTTCACCAGCCTCCTGAACCTGAGGGGGATTAGTCTCTGTTGTTTCCCCTTCGGTTGCCACCTGCTCCTCGGGGACAGACGACTCACAAGCCATGAATGATCGTCCTCCTCGGGCTCGTCCCTGAGCCGGTAAAGCGAGTCTGAGTCAAGAACTCGAGGCTGGAACTTTCCTTTGGCTTACGAGTCAACCTTCTCCTTGGTTTCTTTTTCTCCGAGCTCGGGGAACTCGAAGCCCTCCTTCTTTCCTTCTCTCCTGTTGCGGCCCCAGGCTACCCCGAAGCAGAAGGATCAGCGGGCAGGTCTTCGCCCCCTACTAAGGGCCTAAGCTCAATGGTCTTAGGCAAGCCTGCAAAACGAGAAGAGAAGGAATGAGAACATAGTGTTGAAAAAGAAAGCCTAGTGCTACTTATTCAGGAATAGAAGTCTTATCGTGAGAACGGGCCTCCTAGCAGCCCTTCGAGAGCTCACACCACGAGCGCTTGACATAAGGCATCTGCGAACAAATGCCCTCGATCCGCTCCTTGAGCCGAGAAATAGCAATTGGGACTCGAGCAAGGGCTGCACCACAACAAATACCGATGAGAAAATGGGAGGTAAAACGTAAAATCGACATCTAAAATAAAAGGATACTTACGTGCTACATTCCACTTCTTGGGGAATGACCTAAATTCGGTAGGTATCAGGTTGGTAGTCTTCACTCGGACAAAGCGTCCCTGCCAATCCCGATCTCGGTCCTCGTCAATGCTCGAAAATGGGGCTTTACTGGCCCGTCGTACGAGCTTTATCAGTCCCCCCAAAAGATTCAGGGACTGTACAGGAGGAGTAGATGATCGACGGTAAACAAGCAGTAGTCAGTTTTATTCACGAAGAATCGTAGAAGGATTACGATCCTCTACAGCGATGGGTGGATCTGGCCGAGGCACACTTCATACCTCCTATAGAAATCCAAAACAATCGGGTCCACCGGGCCCAGTGTGAAGGGGTAAGTGTAAACACTCAAATACCCCTCCACATGGGTAGTAAAGTCATCATCGAGCCCAGGGATTACTATGTCCTTATCCGCCCAATCACAGTCCTTGTGAACTGCAAGAAGGACGACCTCGATGATGGAGCAAATGTATCGGGATACCGCCTCGCATTGGCCTTGCACCGATGAAGGTTTTTCAACCTTAAAGTAATCAGCGACTGAACACCCCCCGAGGACAAACATTTTCAATGGAGGTTTGGCTGCCGATTCATCGGTACCCTCACCCGAGCGAACCTCTCAAGGTCAACCATATCGGGAGCGCTCTCTTAGATTCGACGATCGGCCTTGAAGAGGAAGTAACAACTTTTTGAGGAACAATCTTAGAAGTCCTTGCCATTGTTACCTAAGTTAGAATAAGTGAAAAGGAAGATTAGGAGATGAAGTATAAAAGCTTGCTGAGAAAAGCAAACGTGCTAGTTTGGATAAAAGATAAACGAAAAATTGCAATTTGCTGAAAATTCTTAAAGAACGGAGGTAAAAATGTTAGGGTAGGAAGATAGGTAGTGATTTCCCAAAGGTACGAGGGTAGAAGCTTGGTCAAAAAGTAAACAATGAACGAAAGAGGGGAGTATTTATAGAAGCTTCGTGCCGTTTTGTATTCAAGGACGGTCTGCCGATGGCTGACACGCGCTTAAAGTCATTATGACACATCTGACGGGACATTTCGAATCTTTTGTCGTTTCTACTACGGTGTGTTGGGGAAGGAATCGAGGTGCTCATGTTGTTTCTCGTCATTTCCATAAACTTACTTTCAAGAAACGAGGGGACTATTTGTATATGGGTAAAACCAAGCCCATGAGATGCCTCGTCTTCCGATGAATCAAATAGAGAAAGAGGCACAACGGCAGGGAACCAGAATCGAGACCAGGAGCCCCTCGAGCCGGGGTTCGGGCAAAACGCCCGACCTCGAGAGTATTGGGGCCATGACCTCCAGTTCAGTTCGAATATCAAAGGCCTCGGAGAACACTACCAGGTAACCGAGCACGACCAACAAAAGGTTGTGATATCTGTGACCAGCCGGATATCACAGCGAGGATCACGACACGTATCGGCATAGAACCAGTGATTCATTAAATAGAAGTTTTTTTACCTTTTATAGAATTGCAGTTAGGGTAAAACTCTCCTACTATATAAAGGGAGATCTGATTGTTTATTGGGGACACTATAACACACTTATCAAGGTAATATACTATTATTTTCTCTGTTATTCAAAGTTCTAGTTCTCGTTCATCAGTTCTTGGTCATTGTGAGTCCGGGATCGAGGACGGATATTTAATTAAGACTGCTGAAGTTAGGAATCACCCTCCTCAAATGGTTTGATAATTTATTACCTCCTTTATTCGTTTAATCTTACACAGTTTATCATTTGTATCAAATTAATCTACGTATCCTTAAAACCACAAGCAAATTTAATTATTATCCGTTTTTAGGGTAAACACTTCTTTTTACTAATTCTTTTTCCTCTTGACAACAATGATTTTCTATTTAAATTGTTTTCTTTCATGTGTGATGGGATTTTGTTTAACTGTTATTAATGAGTAATGACCTCAAAATATTCTTTTATGAAAGCTAATACATATCTATAATAGTTGGTCTATCGAGCTGTTTGCTTACTTATGTGGACTTGGACTACTTAATAGTAGTACTGAAATAATCAATTTTCCCATTTTTATTAAAGGAAATGGCATAAACTGCCGTTCAAATTTGAACATCTTTGGCAAATTCCCAGGTGGCAGAAACTATTTACCCGCCCCTGCCCATGAGTTTTTCCCCTACCCATATTTTTTAATACCCAGTCAAAGCTAATCAAATGAAGTCAAACTAAGCTACTAAGCCAAGCCAATTCAAGCCAAGCCAAGCCAAATCAATTCAAGCCAAACCAAGTCAAATCAATTCTAGCCAAGCCAAATCAAGTTAAGCGTAGGTTGGGTAATTAGTTTTGAAATGGGTAGAAAAGGGTAATTATTTTAAGTTCAATGGGTACTTTTCATAATTTGCTCTTTAAATTTAATACCCGTTTTTTCCCAAATCGAAACTTATTTTAATTTCTGTTCTATGCGGCCCAAACATATTACCCGGCCCACATAATTTCTCCCGCTCATTTAATTTGTCCGAAAGACGCATTTGTGAGGCCAAAATGTTTACTTTCTCTTTCAAAACCCCATAGCTTTGTCTTCTCTATGAATGACGAAATCCAATATACCTATGCATTTTGTGTAACAGGTGTTTAGAGTTCTCTATATAAATTTTGAAATTAAAACTTTCTACATTATTTTACATCAGTATTAGTCCAAAATTCTATTTCTGTATTAGTACAATTCAAAATCCTCTTTTCATATTATTTTTTTAACATTCTAGATTTTTTTGTGAAATTTCTTAACATATGTAGTGACATGATTATGTTTTAGTATGGGTAGGAAACACACTGTCACGATCCAAAATTCAACTAGTCCTGATGACACCTAACCTAACCCGCTAGGTAAGCCAATTATCAACTATCCAATTCCAAAAATAATTATTAAATCAATTTAAGTAAAGAAAAATATTAATCTTATACATTCCCCAAGAACTAGTAGTACAAATCATGAGCTTCTAAGAATAGAGTATGCAAAGCTCGTATGAAGTAATACATCATCTGTTTGAAAACTACATAAATAGAATTTTATGAATCTAAGGCTACCATGAACAAGAAGTAGCTACAACCGAAACACAGGTATATCTTCAGATCCAGCTCCCAAAAAATATAGCAATATCAGCAGCCAACATCTGCACGCATGGTGCAGAAGTATAGTATGAGTACAACGGACCCCATGTACTCAATAAGTAACAAACCTAACCTTAGGTTGAAAGTAGTGACGGACTTGTAGCAAGGTCGGGTCCACACCAATAGCCAACAACAGTCCATAACAACGTAAAATAAATAATACAAAAGTAACTCGGAGATAAAAATGCTCAGTAAAATCATGATTTCTGAAAATAGTTCTGCCTTTCAAGTACATCATGAAAAACCAAATCATTTACCGAAGTTGCCAAAATTATGAGTAAGTTTGAAAACAGTAATTTTCCCAAAATCCTTTCAATGATAATTAAGATGTCTCATTCTTTCTAGATAACCAGTGTAAAACAAATGCATCACTATGCCCATTTGTCAACATGTGTGAGAAATTATGAATGATGTGATACCGTACAACATGAGAAAAATACATCTCTGTGCCTGTATGTCATGTGTGCATGTAAATGCAATGTATCTCAGTGAACTCATGTACTCACACTCTCAGAGTACTCAATCTCACTTTCTCACACATTCCACTCATCATGCCTAATTACTCGGTAATGTATATGGCCAATCCGGCCAAGGGAAGATCCCTCCCGGGATATACACATCAATTGATCATCAATCACTCAGTACCGAGTAGGGCCAATCCAGCCCGTGGAGAAGATCCATCTCCAGGTATATAATACTTCGGACAAGATCCATGTCCACGGAAGATCCATCCCTCAATAATATCAACCGGGCTCATTGGGGTGTGTGCAGACTCCGGAGGGGCTCCTTCAGCCCTAGCGTTATAAATTGCACGGACAACTCACGTGCTATATAAAGCCTATAAGGCCTGCTACAGGCGGGCAGCCCCGATCTACATAATAATAATAATATAATATATAAAGCCAATATGGCCTGCTGCGGTATGCAGCCCGATCCCAAAAATATCCTCACAGTCAAGCCCTCGGCCTCCCTCAGTCATCAATCTCTCCAGTCTCTCTCTGATGGGCTCACAATGTCATGAAAATAGCCCAAAAATGATGATATGATGTATTAATAAATAAAACCAGAGACTGAGATATGATATGCAATGAAATGAATATGACTGAGTATAAATTTTCAATTTAAAACAAATAATTCACAGCAATATGACCTCTGTGGATCCCAATAATACTGACACATAGCCTCAACATGATGTTTAATATGATTCTCAGCTAAATTTCTTCACATATAAAACGGCATAGAAAATGCCAAGATTATTTGACTACAAAATTCCACGGAAACAATTACGTCAAAATTTCTATGGTGCACGCCCACATGCCCGTCACCTAGCATGTGCGTCACCTTCAAACAATTCACATAATACGTATATTTAGGGTTTATACCCTCAGCTCCAAGATTAGAAGAGTTACTTACCTCAAATCATGTAATTCTTTATTCTCCAATGCCTTTGCTACGAGAATTGGTCTTCGAAAGCCTCGTATCTAACCACAATTAATTCGATTCAGTCAATACCACTTATTATAATTAATTCCATAAGAAAATACTAATTTTCCAATAACAATCCGAAATTAACTAAAAAACTGCACGTGGGGCCCACATCTCGGAACCCGACAAAAGTTATAAAATATGAACACCCATCTAACCACGAGTCCAACCATACAAATTTCACCAAATTCTAACATCAACTCGGCCCTCAAATCTTCAAATTAAACCAAGAGGGTTTTAACAATTTTCTAACTTAATTCACCAATTAAATGTTAAAAACAACCATGGATTCGGGTAATTTGACCAATATTGAGTTAAGAATACTTACCCCATTGGTATCCTTGAAAATCACCCAAACATCGCCTCTTACCGAGCTCCAAATCGATAAAAAATCTATTTTCATAACTTAAACTCTCTGCCCAGTCATCTCTTGTCTGCGATCGCGGACCAAGTCTCGTGATCGCGAAGCACACATTTCCACCGCCAAAGATTGACCCTATGCGATCGTGGATTAGTTCACGTGATCGCGAAGCACAAAAGAAACTACCCCCAAATTTGGCCTTCGCGAACACGCACCACTGATGCAAAAACCTACGCGATCGCGGACTCGTCCACACGATTGCGAAGCACAAACGCTTGACCTCCACTTCTGCTCCATTTCCTCTACGCGAACGCGGCCTTAGCCACGCGTTCGCAAATCACAAAATCCCAGAGCTTCGCAATCGCATTCCTCCTCATGCGATCGCATAGAACAAAACTCAACAGCCCCCAATTAACCCTACACGATCGCAGACCTTCTCACGCGATCGCGTAGAAGGAAACCAGATACAGATATCAGAAAATTTCCAGCAACACTCCAAGTCTAAAAATTGATCCGTTAACCATTCAAAACACACCCGAGGCCCCCGGGACCTCAACCAAATACACCAACAAGTCTTAACACATCATATGAAATTAGTCGAAGCCTCAAATCACATCAAATAACATCAAAAATATAATTTGCACCCGGATTCAAGCCTAATGAACTTTGAAATTTCTAAATCGTACATCTTGTGCCGAAACACATCAAATCAATCCGGAATGACTTCCAATTTTGCACACAAGTCATAAATGACATAACGAAGCTATTCTAATTTCCAGAATCGGTTTTTGACCCCAATATCAAAAAGTCAACCACCCGGTCAAACTTCCCAAAAAATGCAACTTTCGCCATTTCAAGCCTAATTCCACTACGGACCTCCAAATAATTTTCCGGACACGCTCCTAAGTCCAAAATCACCATACGGAGCTACTGGAGTTATCATAATTCGAATCCGAGATTATTTACATATAGATCAATATCCGGTCGACTTTTCTAACTTAAGCTTTCCATTTAAGAGACTAAGTATCTCATTTCACTCTATATTCTCTCCGGACCCGAACTAACTCACCCGATAAGTCATACAATAGCTATAAAGCACAAACAGAGCAGTAAATGGGGGAACGAGGTTGTAATGCTCAAAATGACCGTCCGAGTCGTTACATTCTCCCCTACTTAATCATACGTTCGTCCTCAAACATGCCAAGAGTTGTTTCCAAGCCATCAAATCACTATTCCACATTACCACACAAGTACCCGGGGGTGATCCCATGTCGCCCTATTCCACATAGGCCTGACAACACAATATAACTAAAACTCCTTAATTTAACCTTAGCCCAAAAACCTTGGAATTCAATTCCCAAACTTCAGGATTCTTTTCAAGACACGAATCCCACATCTACACACTGTAAGTCTGAACAAGCTGTATGGAGCCATAACTATAACCCCAGATATAATCACATAACATACTACACAACTCGCATGCTCGCAGCACCATTCTCGATAACAGTAACTACTCCAACTAACCTGGTACTAGTATTAAACCCCATATCAAGCCAAACCTCATTCCAAAACCTTCGTAGACTGTTGATAATAAAAGAAACACGCAGAATCTCGTAACCCCTTATCAGATCAACAAGTCATGGAGCTTTCTCGCCCCAACCAGAACCATAATCACTTTCTAAGCCGACTTTCAATATTATCCTCCCGAATGCACCGTAATCAAACCTGATAGTACCCATTCTAGGTCCAATGACCTTATCTTATCAAATACCAGCTACTCTACTGACATGTCACACCAATACTACCCAGAGCCACAAACCGTGCCATCTGTGTACCAATACGCAACAATTCAAATGTACTCAAATACTCATCTCGCTCAAATTCCGCTATAAGGCCCCCAATAGAACCGCACCAGGTCTGCATATAACCAATGAATCACAACTCCTCATAGCATAGAAGAGTAACTCACATATCATTTCCGAACATGAATAAGCTCAACATCAACCGATTGGCACATTCCTTAACAATAGCAGTATGGAGCCAACCAATCCGACTCGATGTAGAATACACATCCCAATTGGGCCTACCAATGGACCCCCAAATCAACTCTAGTCACCCATAAATAGATAAATAACTCTCCAAAAATCCACAACAACTGAGTCATAATACATACTATCATCTGGCTAGCTTCGGCCACGACTTCACAGTCCACAACCATGAAACAATCTGTTCCTGACAACTCCCCATCTCCAAATCCATAGAACACACGAACCACCATTTATAATCCCATCTCTACCGCCCAAATGTCTAACACAATCTCTCATACACATAGCAACGTCTCTCATCTTTCGTGCCACATAGCAACGTCTTAAAACCAACAGTCGATCAACCTGGAGAGTGTCGCAATACCTATGAAATATCCATAATTCAAAACATAGTGCGCCTTCTGAAATGTACACTCTGCTCGGGTAATACCACAAGGTCCAATGCTAGAAATTGTTTGTTCTCCGTAAACTCATTACTCCCTTTTGAAACTGAATCATATACTTACACATGCAAGTCTCAGTCTCACTCCACGCGCCGTCTCTATTAGGACATTACATGAAAACATAAGAACCATATTAACACTCTTAGTCGCCAGCAAATTACATACCCCATCAGTTAGAATCCTTCCTCTTGCTTCCTTCAATGAGGAAATCACAATACACAACACGTTCCCCACACCGGTAGAAAATATCCGGTTCAAACCATTGTAGAAACCATCAAGAATACTTTGGAATCTATTTGCACATAATCAAGCCATCAGAACTGAATCTCTCTAACTCAACCAAGTCACGCAGATCACCAGAACCTAAGAGCATAGCCACGAAACACCTGTGGAGACTAGCCACATCATAGGTACCTAAAGAACCGATTATATCCATCACTGTGTTGATCTAACCTACTACCACGCTGTCCTATTTCTCCAAGTTCCTTCCAAATTGCCTTCAAATTGATACTTCTCCTTGCTGGAACACCACGATCCTTAACCAAAATTCACCACACAAGAGACCCTAGTATAAAACCACAATGCCCTAAGGCCCATAAGCTGCTGACTTCCCTCTTAAGCACCCCAAAGCACCACAACCGCGACCCCCACTCTAAAGAGACCTTATGTGAACCTGAAACTGTTTCCTTCACCTTTTCGATGCTGAAATGCATAATCCACAATGGTATAAAAATGCCACAAGTCTCGACACCATCCAATGTAACTCTCTGTTTCTAGCCATATACACATCTTGAAAATTCCCAATCGCTACATATAAATATTGAATCCATTAGAACCATTCTCGAGAGTCATCCACTTTACTCAAATCTAAATTGCACCACCCCAAATGGGCTGAAAGACATGTGCCTCCACTAACACAATAACACCCACAGAAGTAACCCTGCCTTAATACCACCGATAACATTCATGCTCTGTGTACACTACATCCTTCGCAAATAACCACTCAATTATTTTATGATTCCCAGGATTTTCATATACTCCTAAAGTGCCATAACCCGTTTCCAGAAATTTCCTTACTCGAGTCATTCTCGAACTCAACCTCTGCAAGTCATAACTAATCCACAAGTATGCCTCAGACCAAAATTAATATTTAACACATAACTATGAAATCAAATTGTCAATAGCACGCCCCCCCACTTGGCTCAAAGCCATAAATTAAAACACTCCATAATTCTCAATGCACATACTTTATTATTGCCATAATACTACAGTCTGAACAACGAAAATTCTTCTCAAGCTCACATAACGCCAACCATAAAAATACCTCAATCGTCCGCTAAGCTCGCAATTCATTCTCTTAACGCTCAAGTCAAATTTCTCAACCAGATTCAAATTCAAATCCCAACACATACGCCCCGGTGGCAGAAAAGAAACTCCCCATTCACATTATAAGGAACACACCTACGTAGATTACTCTGCAGGGGATAACCCACCTGCCTAACCTTAAATTAGTATCTTGTTATACCCTTTCGCAGTTACAATTACTATGAAATCACTTAATCTTTCTGAGTCCAAACTCATTAACCAGACATGAGAATTTAATTTGTCCCAAAAATTTAACAACGTGAAAGATCCGTCAAAATATTTATACTCGAGACTGTACGTCATATCAAAACAAAAATCAAGCACCCAATGGCCTTTCCTTTACATTTCAAGGAAACACTTCTCGTCACATTCGAACAATCCGAACGCATCTCGCAGTCACATCATACTCACCACATAGCCATTTCACCGCTCATCGAGCCATAAATTCCACTCATAGGGACATTACCAGACATATGAGTCTAAATGCACAAGTTACCACTGAAGTTACCGAGCTTAAGCTACGATCTAACTATGGCTTCAAGTCCTCCAGACTGGCCCATCACCAAGACACACAATACATATCTCAAACCTCGTTCATAGAATCACAAGCCGGTGATTCACAGCTGATACCGAGCTCTCACATGCACACACGAATGCGTAGAAGGAATTCAAAGAGTTACATTTAAAGCTAAATCAATTTAGCAACAATAAGGAAAGAAAGATGGGAAGTATATATCCTAAATGCCCTGTAGCCTCTCGAAGATAAGTATGAACGTCATCATACCGATCCGCAAGACTCTACTAGACAATTGCTCATGACTTGAAGAACCTATGAACCTAGAGCTCTGATACTAACTTGTCACGACCCAAAATCCAACTAGTCGTGATGGCACCTAATTTAACCCGTTAGGTAAGCTAATTATCAACTATCCACTTCCAATAACAATTATTAAAGCAATTTAAGTAAATAAAAATATTAATCTTATACATTTCCCAAGAACTGATAGTACAAATCATGAGCTTCTAAGAATAGAGTATACAAAGCTGGTATGAAGTAATACATCATCTGTTTGAAAAGTACATAAATAGAGTTTTATGAATCTAAGGCTACCATGAATAAGAGGCAGCTACAACCGAAATGCGGGTGCATCTTCAGATCCAGCTCCCAACGAACACAACAACATCAACAACTAATATCTGCACGCATGGTGCAGAAGTGTAGTATGAGTACAACTGACCCCATGTACTCAATAAGTAACAAACCTAACCTTAGGTTGAAAGTAGTGACGAGCTTGTACCAAGGTCAGGTCCACACCAATAGCCAACAACAGTCCATAACAACATAAAGCAAATAATACAAGAAGTAACTCAAAGATAAAATGCTCAGCAAAATCATGATTTCTGAAAATAGTTCTGCCTTTTAAGTACATTTGACAAAACCCAAATTGTTTACCGAAGTTGCCAAAAATATGAGTAAGTTTGAAAACAGTGATTTTTCCAAAATCCTTTTAATGATAATTAAGAAGTCTCATTTTCTTTCCAGATAACCAGTGTAAAAACAATGCATCACTATGCCTATCTATTAACATGTGTGAGAAATCATGAATGATATGATACCGTAAAACCTGAGAAAAATACATCTCTATGCCTGTATATCATGTGTGCATGTCAATGCAATGTATCTCACAGATAAACTCAAGTACTCACACTTTCAAAGTACTCAATCTCACATTCTCACATATTCCACTTATCATGACCAATCACTCGGTACTGTATATGGCCAATCCGGCCCAGTGAAGATCCCTCCCGGAATATATACATCAACTGATCATCAGTCACTCAGTACTGAGTAGGGCCAATCCAGCCCATGGAGAAGATCCATCTCCAGGTATATAATACTTCGGACAAGATCCATGTTCAGGGAAGATCCATCCCTCAATAATATCAACCGCACTCATTGGGAATGTGTGCAGACTCCGGAGGGGTTCCTTCAGCCCAAGCTATAAACCGCACGGAAAACTCACGTGCTGCACGGACAACTCACGTGCTATATAAAGCTAATAAAGCCTGTTACAGGCGAGCAGCCCCGATCCACATCAAAATAATAATATATATAAAGCCAACATGACCTACTGCGGCGTGCAACCCGATCCCAAACATATCCTCACATTCAAGCCATTGGCCTCCCTCAGTCATCAATCTCTCTCCTCTCTCTCTCTCTCTCTCTCTCTCTCTCTCTCTCTCTCTCTCTCTCTCTCTCTCTCTCTCTCTCTCTCTCTCTCTCTCTCTCAGGGGCTCACAATGTCATGAAAATAGCCCGAAAATGATTATATGATGTATCAATAAATAACAATAGAGACTGAGATATGATATGCAATGAAATGAATATGACTGAATATAAATTTTCAATTTAAAATAAATAATTTACAGCAATATGACCTTTGTGGGTCCCAATAATATTGGCACATAGCCTCAACATGATTTTTAATATAATTCTAAGCTAAATTTCTTCAACATATAAAACTGCATAGAAAATGCCAAGATTATTTGACTACAAAATTCCACGAAAACATTTACGTCACAATTTCTATGGTGCACGCCCACACGCCCGTCACCTAGCATGTGCGTCATCTTCAAACAATTCACATAATACGTATATTCGTGGTTCATACCCTCAGCTCCAAGATTAGAAGAGTTACTTACCTCAAATCGTGTAATTCTTTATTCTCCAATGCCTTTGCTACGAGAATTGGTCTCTGAAAGCCTCGTATCTAGCCACAATTAGTTCGATTCAGTCAATACAAATTATTGTAATTAGTTCCATAAGGAAATACTAATTTTCCAATACAAATCTGAAATTAACTCAAAACTTGCCCGTGGGGCCTAAATCTCGGAACCCAACAAAAGTTACAAAATATGAACACATATCCAACCACGAGTCCAACCATACAAATTTCACCAAATTTCGATATCAACTCAATCCTCAAATCTTCAAATTAAACCAAGAGGGTTTTCACAATTTTTCAACTTAATTCACCAATTAAATATTAAAAACAACCATGGATTCGGGTAATTTAACCAATATTGAATTAAGAATACTTACCCTGTTGTTTTCCTTGAAAATTTCCCAAATATAGCCTCTTCCCGAGCTACAGATCGGTAAAAATCCCATATTCAGAATTTAAACTCTCTGCCCAGTCATCTCTTGTATACGATCACGGACCAAGTCCCGCGATCGCGAAGCACACATTTCCACTGCCAAAAATTGACCCTATGCGATCGTGGATTATTTTATGCGATTGCGAAGCACAAACGCATGACCTCCACTTCTGCTCCATTTTCTCTACGCGAACGCGGCCTTAGCCACGCGTTCGCAAATCACAAAATCCCAGAGCCACGCGATCGCATTCCTCCTCACGCGATCGCATAGAACAAAACTCAACAGCCCCCAATTAACCCTACGCGATCGCAGACCTTCTCACGCGATCGCGTAGAAGGAAAACCAGATACATATATCAGAAAATTTCCAGCAACACTCCAAGTCTAAAAATTGATCCGTTAACCATTCGAAACTCACCCGAGGCCTCCGGGACCTCAACCAAATACACCAATAAGTCTTAAACATCATACGAAATTAGTCGAAGCCTCAAATCACATCAAATAACATCAAAAATATAATTTGCACCCGGATTCAAGCCTAATGGACTTTGAAATTTCTAAATCGTAGATCTTGTGTCGAAACACGTCAAATCAATCCGGAATGACTTCAAATTTTGCACACACGTCATAAATGACATAACGAAGCTATTCTAATTTTCATAATCAGTTTTTGACCCTGATATCAAAAAGTCACCCCCCGTTCAAACATCCCAAAAATTCAACTTTCGCCATTTCAACCCTAATTCCATTACAGACCTCCAAATAATGTTTCGGACACGCTCCTAAGTCCAAAATTACCATACGGAGCTACTGGAATCATCATAATTTGAATCTGAGGTCGTTTACACATAGATCAATATCCGGTCGACTTTTTCAACTTAAGCTTTCTATTTAAGAGATTAAGTGTCTCATTTCACTAAATTCTCTCCGGACCCGAACTAACTAACCCGATAAGTCATACAATAACTATAAAGTACAAATGAAGCAGTAAATTAGGGAATGAGGCTGTAATGCTCAAAACGACCGGCCGGATCATTACACATTCTGCTAGAAATAGATGGTATGGTCATCGTAAATATAACTGCAATGTTGTAGATAATTCTTTTTCAGACTAAGGAAGTACGAATCAATTTCATTTGTTATGTCAGGACCTAGTTTTTCTTTGTTTGATGATTCTCAATCAGTGGGTAGTCCTAAATCGAGTTGGAGTGCCATAAAAAAAATAAAAGTAAAAATATAGAATCTTTAGGTATGGATTTTAAGTTAGAGGGAAACCCATGTGAATCAGTGCCTATGATAGATTCTAAACTTGTTATAGTGGGCGATGGAAATATGAACAATAAGGAAAAAGCCAAAATCATCAATGATTATCCACTAGAGGGGACTCCCCGTGAATCAGTTTCTAAAACAAATTTTAAACCAACTGTAGCAGGTGATGCAAATGTGAAAGGCAATTAAAAAACAAAGATCATCAATGATTTTCCATTAAAAGGATCTCCTCGTGAATCACTGCCTAAAATAGGTTCTGAACCAGTTCTAGCGGATGACGATGAAGATTGTAGTGATGGTTCTTCGGAGAAGAAGAAGAGAAATATTGGTGCTGGTATTGGTGTTTTATCCTCAAGCATGTAGTTATGAAAATTAATTTTTGCTATTTTAATATTTTGGTATAATTTTGATGCTTTATCTATGCATATACATCAGTAGTATACTCATATATTGTTGCGAAAATGACCAAGTGAAACTGCAAATCCTGTTGATATATTTATATATAATATTGGTATTATATGGCAATGAAGAACCTTTTTTGTTGTTTAATTGTATTTAATTGGATTCAATTTTCAAATATTTTAGTATATGAATATGTTTAATTGTTATGCATTTATGTTATAAAACAATAGTGTAGTCATATATAGTTGCATGAATGATTCAACACAACTATATATCATGTTGGTATACTTATATATCATATTTGTAACGATCCGACTGGCCAGTTTACTTATTTAAGCCCTATTTTCCTATTTGATGCTTCTAGTATATGTGCTTGTTATTTTATGACTTGTGGGGGTGGTTGGTTTAGTTACGGAAAGGGTTGAGATGGATTCGCGACACTTAGTCTCATTTTGGAAGCTTAAGCGTTGATCAAGGTTTGAATTTTGTGTAAACAGCCTCGTATTAGAGATTTGAGGGTTCCAATAGGTTTGTGTGGTAGTTTTGGACTTGTGTGTATGTCCTAATTTAGATTTGGAGGTTCCTAGGATGTTTTGGCGCTAGTTGTCGAAAGTTGGCAACCTAGAGGTTTAGAGAGTTCTTAAGTTGGATCAGGGGTTGACTTTGATGATATCGAATTTAAATTTTGCTTTCAAAAGTTGTAATAGGTTTCGCATATCATTTGGGATTTGCATACAAAGTTTGGATATAATCTGGATTAAGTACGCTTGAATTGGACGCTTGGTTTGAAGTTTGGAAGTTAATGAACTTAAGAAAAGCTTAACATGTGTTCTTATCATCGATTCATGATTTTGATGTTAGCTGTGGTATTTTGAGCATTCAGACAAGTTCAGATAAGGTATTGGAACTTGTTGGTGTGATTGTATGGGGACCAGAGAGCTCCAATGTGTTTCGGGTGGGTTCTAAATTATTTTGGTGAAGGTTAGCAGTTCTGGTGCTAGTGTGTCGCACCTCCAATACTTTTGCGCAGGTGCAAGGCTGCAGAAGCGAGGTTTAGGTTGCACCTATGACTTTGCAGAAGCGGTGTTTGTTATGCATACGCGAGGTTTGGATGTCTCAAGAGGGAGCACAGAAGCATATTTTGTTTTCGCGCCAGCGGAGCCACAAAAGAGACATTTTCTCCGCAGATGCAATGGGTGGATTTATAAGTGAAGAAGATGCAAGAGCTGGGTCGCGGAAGCAAAATTGTAGAAGCGATATTTTGTCCACAAAAGCGGAATCCGTGACAGTTGCATATATTTCAAAGGGTTAGTTTATTTTTTATTATTTTGAGTTTTGGAGCTCGTTAATAGACGATCTTTTAGGAGATTTTCATCACTACTTTGAGGGTAATTATTTTCTACTTGGATTTGACTTTTATATTAATTCACCATTGATTTTTACACCTAAAACATGAATTTCTAAAGAAAAATTTGGGGGTTTTGTCTATAACTTAAGAGGGCGTAATTTGGGAATTTGAAAGTCGATTAGGACTCAGTTTTGGAATCTAATCACATATTTGAACTTATGGAGTTATGGGTATTTGGGATATACCCCTTGACTCGAGTTTTGACTGTGTGGGACAGGGTTGACTTTTATTAATTTTTGGTGATTCGTGTAAAGATCGAATCTTTATTGTTTGGGATTATTTCCTATGATTTTATTTGATATTACTCAGTTATTGTTTACTAGATTTGGGTCATTTGAAGTTGAATTTCGACGATTAGGTAATTTTTGCTTGATTTAATGTTGTCGGGTGGAGATAAACCTCGTGTCTATCCTTCTAAGAGGAAATGTTTCCCATAGGTATCATTATTGCTACTTGATTCATGATTTAGGAGCCACGTATATTGTCACGACCCAAAACGTAACCTGTCATGATGGCACCTTTCATGATACTAGGCAAGCTAACAACTCAAACATTTCCAGTACTTCCAAATTTGAGATATACTAAAACAGTTTTAAATAAATCAAAATCGCATGAAATGGGATAGAATGTTATAACTCAATACATTCGATTTCCCAAACCAGGGTGTCACTGAGTACATGAGCATCTATATAACGACATAGTCCGGTACACTGTCTAGAAAGTAGAACTGAATAAATAAACTGAAAGATAGGAGAGGAGAGTCAAGGCCTGCGGACGCCAAAGCAGCTACCTCGATAATCTTCGACTGTCTGAACTCTGTGAATCAGCAACCGCCGTGACCGGAAACACCTGGATCTGCACACGAGGTGCAGGGTGTAGCGTGAGTAAAACCAACTCAATAAGTAATAAATCTAACTTGTTGACTGAAAGTAGTAACGAGTCCAAGTGTTACAGCCCATACACAACACTAATAGTACAGAAAAATATGACAGTGATATATCAAAAATTCATAATCTACAAGTAACGGTACAAGAATTTAGACATGCTTTCAGGTTTTGCAATAAAACTCAACACAGAACAGGGCAGATCCAGCCCAAATGTAAATAAAACCAAGGAAGATCCAGCCCAAATGCAAATATATCGCTAGCAACGGCGCCCACTGTGGATTTGTAGACTCCGGAGGAGCCGATCCAGCCCAAGCGCTATAATAAGCCAAATCCTAGCATGAATCAAATAAGCATGCTGCGGCGTGCAGTCCGATCCCATGAATATCACTCACAGTAGATCCTCAGTCTCACTTAATCATTAATCTCTCTAGTCTCTCGGGCTCACAAGAAACATGATAATCAGCCCAAACAATGATGATATGATGTATCAATAAAGGACAACGAAGACTAAGATATGATATGCAAATAATAGCTATGAGTGAGTATAAAATGGCAAGTTAAGCAAATAGTTCAACATGTAACACGGCCTCTGTGGTCCCTACAGTACCAACACGTAACCTAAGCAGGATTTCTAACATGACTGGCAGCTCAATTTCTCTCACACATTGTGAAAATACGGGTAACAACAAGATTATTCAACTATACAGCTCCATGGAATTGACCAAGTCACAATTCTTATGGTTCACGCCCACACGCTCGTCACCTAGCATGTGTAACACCTCAACACTAATCACATAACACGTAATTCGGGGTTTCATACCCTCAGAACCAAGTTTAGAAGTGTTACTTACCACAGACTGTGCAAAACTCTACTCCAACAAGCCCTTGCCACGCAAAATGACCTCTTAATGCCTCGAATCTAGCCACAAACAATTAGATATGATCAACTCAAACTATAGGAATCAATTATATATGAAAATGCAAAATTCTTAATCAAAAGTCAAAAAGTCAACCCATGGGCCCACATCTCGAAATCCGATAAAAGTCACAAAATCCGAACAGACATTCAACCACGAGTCCACCCATACCAAAATTACCCAAATCCGATACCAAAATTTTGATCAAATTCCCAAAATTTGACCTAAGGACTCTCCTCCATTTTCCCCCAAATTTTCAACCCAAATCACTAATTAAATGATGAAATCAAAGATAAAAACATGGAATTTAACCAAAACTAAGTAAGAATTACTTACCCAATCACTCCCTTGAAAATCTCTCCAAGCATCAGCCCCAACCGAGCTCCCAAAATCAAATTTGTGAAATAGGATCAAACCCTCGTTTTTGAAATATTTAAGTTCTGCCCAAATGCCCTTTATCTCGATCGCGGAAAATGCTTAGCGATTGCGGAAACTTCTTCGCGTTCGCGAAGCACAACTATGCTGCCCCATGAATTATCCTTACGCGAATGCAGAAACCTCCACGCGAACGCGATGCACTGGACCTCAGACTTACGCGAACACACAACCACCCACGCGTTCTCATAGAGCAACGCGCGTGACCCAGTTCATGCCTCCTTTCCTCTTCGCGAATGCTGCTACGCCCACGTGTTCGCGATGTTATGCCCGGCCAACCTATGCGATCGAATACTCAAGTTCGCGAACGCATAGAGTAAAATCCCCAGGTGCCCCAAACAAGCCTTCGCGATTGCGCACCTACCTATGCGATTGCATAAAAGGAAACAAAATCTGGACACCAACAATCATTAGCAGTCTTCCAAGTCCAATGTTTACTCTGTTAACCATCCGAAATCCACTCGAGGCCCCCGGGACCTCAACCAAAGATACTAACAAGTCCTAAACCATCCTATGAACTCGCTCGAAGTGTCAAATTACATCAAACAATACTAAAATCACAAATCGTGCATCGATTCAAGACTAATGAACTTATGAACTTCCAACCTTTACATTCTGCGCCGAAACCTATCAAATCAAGTCCGATTGGCCTCAAATTTTGCACACAAGTCATAAATGACACCACAAAATTACTCCAACTCCTGGAACCAAAATCTGAGCCCGGTAACCACAAAGTCACTCTCGGTCAAACTTCTAATTTTTCAACTTTCACCATTTCAATCCTAATTCAACTATGGTCCTCCAAATCACTATCCGGACACTCTCCTAAGTCCAAAATCACCCAACGGAGCCAACAGAACCATCAAAACTCCATTTCGGAGTCTTTTACACATAAGTCAATATCCATACAACCTTTTAAACTAAAGCTCCCAACCTTGAGACTAAGTGTCTCAACTCTTTTCGAAACATCCCCGGAACCGAACCAACTACCTCGACAAGTCACATAACAACTATTAATCATACAATGAGCAGTAAATGGGGGAACGGGACTACCACACTCAAAACGACCGGCCGGGTCATTATATCCCCCCTCCCCCCCTCTTAAACAAACTTTTGTCCTTGAACGGGTTTAGAAACGTACCTGGAGTCTCAAATAGGCATGGATATCTGCTCCGCATCTCCCGCTCAGTCTCCCAAGTAGCCTCCTCAACAGGCTGAACTCTCCACTGCACCCTCACTGAAGCTATGTCCTTTGACCTCAACCTTCGAACCTGTCGATCCAAAATGGCCATCGGCTCCACATCATAAGTCAAATCACCATCCAACTGAACCGTGCGGAAATCCAAAATATGAGACGGATCGCCGACATACTTCAGGAGCATAGAAACATGAAACACTAGATGAACACTTGATAGACTAGGCGGCAAGGCAAGCTTGTAATCCACCTCTCCAATCCACTAAGCACCTCAAACGGCCCAATATACTGAGGGCTTAACTTGCCCTTCTTTCCGAACCTCATAACACCCTTCATGGGTGAAATCTTGAGCAGTACCTTCTCCCCAACGTGTAGGCAGCACCACTAACTTTTCGATCAGCATAACTCTTCTGTCTAGACTGCGTCGTGCGAAGCCAATCCTGCATCAATTTAACTTGTCCAAAGCATCCTGAACCAAGTTAGTACCCAAAAGTCTAGCCTTAACTGGCTCAAACCATCCCATCGGAGACCGACATCGTCTCCCATACTAAGCCTCAAACGGAGCCATCTGAATGCTCGATTGGTAGCTATTATTGTAGGTAAACTCTGCGAGCAGTAGAAACTAATCCCAAGAACCCCCGAAATCTATGACACAAGCACGTAGAATATCCTCCAATATCTGAATAGTGCGCTCGGACTGCCAGTCTGTCTGAGGGTAAAATGTTGTACTCAACTCAACCTGTGTGCCCAACTCTCGTTGCATGACTCTCCAAAACTGCGATGTAAATTGTGTGCCCCGATCTGAATTGATGGACACCGACATACCGTGAAGACGAACAATCTTGCGGATGTAGATCTCAGCCAACCGCTCCGAAAAATAAGTAGTCCCAACTGGAAAGAAGTGCGCAGACTTGGTCAACCGATCCACAATCATCCAAATAGCATCAAGCTTCCCCGAAGTGCGTGGGAGTCCAATCCATAGTGATACGCTCCCATTTCCACTCCAGAGTCTCAAGCCTCTGAAGTAATCCATTTGGTCTCTGATGTTCATACTTCACCTGATGATAGTTTAGGTACCGAGCTACAAACCCCACTATATCCTTCTTCATCCTTCTCGACCAATAGTGTTGCCTCAAGTCCTTGTACATCTTCACTGCACCCGGATGAATGGAATACCGCGAATTGTGGGCCTCTTCAAGAATCAACTCACGTAGCCCATCTACATTAGGCACACAAATCCAACCATACATCCTCAACACCCCATCATACCCAATAGTAACATCCTTGGCATCACTGTGCTGAACCGTGTCCTTAAGGACAAGCAAATGGGGATCATCATACTGACACTCTCTGATGCGATCATATAAGGAAGACCGAGAAACCACATAAGCTAAAACCCGGCTGGGCTCCGAAACATCTAACCTCATGAACTAGTTGGCCAAGGCCTGAACATCAACTGCAAGCAGACTCTCACTAACAGAAATAAATGCAAGGCTACCCATACTCACCGCCTTTCTACTCAAGGCATCGGCGACCACATTGGCCTTCCTCGAATGATACAAGATAGTAATATATAGTCCTTTAGCAGCTCCAACCATCTCCGTTGCATCAAATTTAAATCCTTTTGTTTGAACAAGTGTTGGAAACTCCGATGATCTGTAAATACCTCACAAGACACACCATAGAGATAGTGCCTTCAAATCTTCAATGCATGAACGATGGAAGCCAATTCCAAATCATGAACAAGGTAGTTCTTCTCATGAGGCTTCAACTGACGCGAAGCATAAGAAATTACCCTACCCCCTGCATCAAGACACACCCAACACCAATCTGAGAAGTATTACAATACACTGTAGAAGAGCTTGACGCTGAAGGCAAAACTAGAATTGGAGTTGTGGTCAAGGCAGTCTTGAGCTTCTGAAAGCTCTCCTCACACTCATCCGACGACCTGAAAGGAGAACCCTTCTGGGTTAATTTGGTCAAAGGCGATGCAATAGATGAGAAATCCTCCATGAAGTGACGATAATAACCGGCCAAGCCAAGAAGGCTCCGAATCTCTGTAGATGAGGACGGTCTGGGCCAACTCTGAACCGCCTCTATCTTCTTTGGATTCACATTAATCCCCTCACTGGACACCACGTGCCCCAAGAACGCCACCAAACTAAGACAAAAATCACACTCGGAGAACTTGGCATAAAGCTTCTCCTCTCTCAGCCGTTGTAGTACAATCCTCAAATGCTGGGCATGCTTCTCCTGGCTACGTGAGTACACTAGGATATCATCAATGAATACTATGAAAAAATGAGTCGAGATAAGGCTGAAATACACTGTTCATCAGATGCATGAATGCGGCTGGGGCATTGGTTAGCCCAAAAGACATCACAAGAAACTCATAGTGACCATAACTGGTCCTGAATGTCTTTAGAATATCCGAGTCGCGAATCTTCAAATGGTGATATCCAAAACTCAAATCAATCTTAGAGAACACCCTCCCTCCCTGAAGCTGGTCAAATAGATCATCAATACGCGGCAAATGATACTTGTTATTGATTGTAACTTTGTTCAACTACCTATAGTCGATGCACATCCGCATAGTACCATCCTTCTTTAAAAACAAAATCGGTGCACCCCAAGACGACACACTAGGACTAATAAACCCCTTATAAAGAAGTTCCTGAAGTTGTTATTTCAATTCCTTCAACTCAGCTGGTGCCATTCGATACGGAGGAATAGAAATGAGCTGAGTGTCCGGCACCAATTCAATACCAAAGTCAATATCCCTGTCGGGCGGCATGCCTGTCAGGTCTACAGAAAACACATCCGGAAAGTCTCGCACCACCAGAGCAGAATCAATAGCAGGAGTATCAGCATCAACATCCCTGACAAAGGCCAAATAAGACAGACACCCCTTCCCAACCATCCGTTGGGCCTTCAAATAAGAAATCATCATGATGGGAACGTAATCTAGAGAACCTCTCCACTTGATCCTTAGGAACCCCGGCATTGCCAACATCACGGTCTTAGCGTGACAATCCAGAATAACATGACATGGAGACAAACAATCCATACCCAAGATCACGTCGAAATCAACTATACTAAGAAACAAGAGATCAACTCTAATCTTATATCCCCCAATAGTCACTATACATGATCGATATATACGGTCCACAACAATAGTATCACTCACTAGTGTAGATACATAGACAGATAAAACTAAGGACTCACGGGGCATATCCAGATAACGAGCAAAATACGATGATACATACAAATAAGTGGAACCATGGTCAAATAATACAGCAGTATCCCTGTGGCATACTGAGACAATACCTGTGATCACTGTGTATGAAGCAACGTCATCTGGCCTAGCAGGGATAACATAGAATCGAGCCTGATCGTCACCTGATCGGCCTCCCCGTCTTGGGCGACTCCTAGCTACTTGAGCCCCACCTGAGTTGGCTGGGCAGGTGGTGAATTAACTGGTGTTGAAGTCGTGGCCTGACTCCTCTACTGAACTGGACCTCCCGTAAGGCGGGGACAAAATTTCTCCACATGACCCAACTCTCCATACTCGAAATATCCCCTCTTGGAAAATAGTGGAAAATACTGAGGAGGACCCCGAGAACCGGAATAACTACCAGAATAACCTGGTATAGATGAACCCTGAACTGAAGGTGCACGAGATGAACTCTAAGCTGGGAGAGCACTGAGAGATGGCTGACTCGGTCTAGCACTGTACAAACCATGGAGAGATGATGCATCACAATGAACTGGACAAGCCATCTGAGCGGGCCTATAAGGACGACCCCTGCTGTGGTAGGACTGTCCCCTAGAAGGAACACCACTGAAACCACCAGAACCAAAAGGCCTCTTGGCCTCCCTCTCCTCACGCTCCTGGCTATGAACTATCTCTAGCCGCCGAGAAATATCAACCACCTCATCAAACGTAGAACATGATACACTCTCCTAAGTCGTAACAAAACAGTATTGATAGTAGAGACCATCAATGAACCTCCTAATACTCTCCCTCTCAGTGGGAACCAACCAAACTGCATGACGAGCCAACTCTGAAAACCTCATATCATACTGGGTCACAGATATGCCATCCTGACGTAGCTTCTCGAAATGCCTGCGTAGCTCCTCCCTGCGGGTCTGTGGCACAAACGTCTCCAAGAAGAAAACAGAGAACTCATGCCATGCAAGTGGTGCTATACCGACTGGCCTACGCCTCTCATAGCCCTCCCACTATATGAATGTAGGCCCAGTAAACTTAAAAGTAGTGAATGAGACCCCACTGGCCTCCAGAATACCCGTCGTGCGAAGAATCCCCTGGCACCTATCCAAGAAGTCCTGGGCATCCTCTGACTCAGCCCCACTGAATAATGGAGGCTGGAGCCTCCCAAATCTCTCTAGTCTCCTCTGCTCATCATCAGTCATAACGGGACCCATCTGGGCCTGAGCCACTGCAACCGGCTGGGCTGGTAGTACCCCCGGGGTCTGAAGTCCCTACATCACCGCAGGAGTCTGAGTACCTCCCCCATGCCCGAAACATGGCTATTGGTGGTTGTCCGACCTTTTCGGTAGCACGTGTCTTCAACATCTGTGAGAGAATAGAATAACAGAATTTAGTTCTCCGAATAAAAAAATCCACACGACAAGAATACAAGAATGTGAAGTTTCCTAAGGGTTCGACAACCTCTCGAAGATAAGTACAGACGTCTCTATACCGACCCGCAAGACTCTACTAAACCTTCTCATAACTCGTGAGACCTATGTGAACTAGGCTCTGATACCAACTTGTCACGACCCAAAACTTAACCTGTCGTGATGATGCCTATCATGATACTAGGCAAGCCGATTACTCACGCGTTTCCAACACATCCAAATTTGAGATATACTAAAAGAGTTTTAAATAAATCAAAATCTCATAAAACGGGATAGAATGTTATAACTCAATACATGAGCATCTACATAACGATATAGTCCGGTACACTATCTAGAATGCAGAACTCAATAAATACACTGAAAGATAGGGGAGGAGATTCAAGGCTTGCAGACGCCAAAGCGGCTACCTCGATGATCTCCGAATGTCTGAACTCTATGAATCAGCAACCGCTGTGACCGAAAACACCTGGATCTGCACACGAGGTGCAGGGTGTAGCGTGAGTACAACCAACTCAATAAGTAACAAATCTAACCTTTGGACTGAAAGTAGTGACGGGTCCGAGTGTTACAGCCCACACACAACAATTAACAGTACGGAAAGTTACAGAAAAATATGATAGTGATATATCAAAAATTCATAATCTACAAGTAACGGTACAAGAATTTAGACATGCTTTCAGGTTTTGCAATAAAACTCAACACATAACAGGGAAGATCCAGCCCAAATGTAAATAAAACCAAGGCAGATCTAGCCCAAATTCAAATAAATTTCTAGCAACGGTGCCCACTGTGGATGTGTAGACTCTGGAGGGGCCGATCTAGCCCACGCGCTATAATAAGCCAAATCCTGGCATGAATCAAATAAGACTACTGCGGTATGCAGCCCGATCCCATGAATATCACTCACAATAGACCCTCAACCTCTCTCAGTCATTAATCTCAAGTCTCTCGGGCTCACAAGAAACATGATAATCAGCCCAAACAATGATGATATGATGTATTAATAAAGGACAATAGAGACTGAGATATGATATGTAAATAATAGCTGTGACTGAGTATAAAATGGCAAGTTAAGCAAAATAGTTCAACATGTAACACGACCTCCATGGGTCCCAACAGTACCAACACGTAACCTAAGCAAGATTTCTAACATGACTGGCAGCTCAATTGCTCTAACACTTTGTAAAAACACGGGTAACAACAAGATTATTCAACTATACAGCTCCAAGGAATTGACCAAGTCACAATTCTTACAGTGCATGCCCATATGCTCATCACCTAGCATGTGCGTCACCTAAACACTAAACACATAACACGTAATTCAGGGTTTCATAGCCTCAAAACCAAGTTTAGAAGTGTTACTTACCTCAAATTGTGCAAAACTCTACTCCAACAAGCCCCTTCCATGCAAAACGGCCTCTGAATGCCTCAAATATAGCCACAAACAATTTGATACGCTCAACTCAAGATATAGGAATCAATTCCATATGAAAATGCTAAGTTCTTATTCAAAAGTCAAAAAGTCAACTCAAAAGTCAATTCCCGGGCCCACGTATCAGAATTCGATAAAAGTCACAGAATCTGAATACCTATTCAACCACGAGTCCATCAATACCAAAATTACTCAAATCCGATACCAAAATCTCGATCAAATCCCAAATAGTCGGCCTAAGGACTCTCCATTGTTCCCCACTATTTCAACCTAAATCACTAATTAAATGATGAAATCAAAGATATAAATATGGAATTTAACCAAAACTAAGTAATAATCACTTACCCAAATAACTCCCTTGAAAATCTCTACAAGAATTGCCTCCAACTGAGCTCCCAAAATCAAATTTGTGAAATAGGCTCAAACCCTCGTTTTTGAAATATTTAAGTTCTGCCCAGATGCCCTTTTATCACGATCGCGGAAAATGCTTCGTGATCGCGAAGCACAACTATGCTTCCCTACGAATTAGTCTTACACAAACGCGTTAACTTCCACGTGAACGCGATGCACTGGCCCTCAGACTTACGCGATCGCACAACCACCCACGTATTCGCATAGAGTAACGCGCATGACCCAGCTCCTACCTCCTTTCCTCTTCGCGAACGCGGCTACGCCCATGCATTCGCGATGCTCTGCTGGCCAACGTACACAATCGCATACTCCAGCTCGTGAACGCATAGAGTAAAATCCCCAGCTGCGCCAAACAAGCCTTCGCGATCGCGTACTTACCCACGCAAACGCATAGAAGGAAACCAGAACTGGACACCAACAATATTGAATTTTGTGAAGTTTTTATTCATGTTCAAATTGATTCTATGACAATGTGATAATTTATATTCATGATTTAGGAGCATGCCTAGGGTTATGACTTGTTGATTTTACATGAGGGTTACTTTTTCATGCCAGGCTTTATTATATATTCGCAGTCATATATGTGCCTTTTTGCTCCATAATTTAGATGGTATCTATGGTCTAGTTAACTCATGATAATAATGTGATTAAGCTAGAATATGTTAAATAACTTATTAAACCATTGTACTAAATTGGATTACATGATTTTCCATAGCAATCACTTAGCCATTTGAGTTTTTACCCACATTCTTATTATCATATCTTATGACCTTCTATTATATTATTTTCCTTCACATCTGCATGAATGAAAAAGTATTTATTGAGGAAAGTTGAGGATTTTGGCATTACGGGCACTTGAGCAGATATTGGTACTAATTATTGGGGTGATGATGTTATGATTCGATCGGGCTACACGCCTCAATGATTGATTGATGATCATTAAATAGCAAAATGACCGATGCTTGGATTATGGATTCGTCCCTCCGGAGTTAAGTGATTACCCATGTTACCTTGGGCCCTGTGAGCATACGCACCAGTGATTCTTTTGGTTCTTGTTGGACATGTGGCATGTGTCAGGCACATGGTTTTATGCTATGAGTTACTGAGAAAGGGATCCTGAGCATGTATATGTATATTTGCTTCGACTCATGCTATGAATTGATAAAGGTATTGTTGACTGGTATCATGTTTCATTCGGAGATTGGGATGCAAATATCTTATTTGATTTCTGTTAATTAAAAAGCATGCCTAAAGTCCATATGAGCTATATTTTGAGCTTTTATACTTGTTTATGCTATCATGTCTAGTTTCTTGTTGGATTATTCCCTTGTCTGTTTATTGACTATTAGTGAGTATCGTATTCGATCCCTCGCCACTACCTTTTCGAGGCTAGACTTGATACTTACTGGGTAATGTAGTTTATACCCTTCTCTTGATACTCATGTGTATCTATCTACACATGTTGATGATTCTATTGCGGTGGATCGTGTATATCGACCTTGCGTGGTCACTATTGGTGGTTGTGAGACTAGTGTCAACCTTCTATTGCTTAGTATGGTAGACATTGATGTGATTTTGGGCATGGATTGGTTGTCTACGTACTATGCTATCCTTGATTGTCACACCAAGACTGTAATATTGTCTATGCCTAAGTTGTCGAGGATGGAATCGATAGGTTCTCTTGGTCACACTCCTAGTAGAGTGATTTCATTTCTGAAGGCCCAACAGATGGTTGAGAAGGGGTATTTGGCATATCTAGCTTTTGTTCAAGATGTTAGTGTTTATACTCTTACTCTTTATTTAGTTCCAGTAGTGAGGGAGTTTCTGGATGTGTTTCCTGCAGACCTACCGAGCATGTCACCCGATAGGGACATTGATTTTGGTATTGATTTGATGCCAAGTATGCATCTAATATCTATTCCTCTATATGGCACGGCTCCAGCGGAGTTTAAGGAAATGAAAGAACAATTGCAAGATTTACTGAATAAGGGATTCAGCTGGCCTATGTATCACCGTGTGTTGAACTAGTGTTGTTTGTAAGAAATAAGGATAGGTCTATGAGGATGTGTATTGACTACCGGCAGTTGAACAAGGTTACCATCAAGAACATGTATCCTTTGGTGCGCATTGATGATTTATATTATTAGCTTTAGGGCGCAAGAGCGTTCTCAAAGATTGACTTGAGATCGGTGTATCACCAGTCGAACATCCCAAAGATGGCTTTTAGGACTCGTTATGGGCATTATAAGTTTTTGGTGATGTCTTTTTGTTTGACTAATTCCCCAACATCTTTCATGCATTTGATGAACAACGTGTTCCAACCTTATTTGGATTCTTTTGTTATTGTATTCATTGATGATATCTTTTTGTATATTCTCATTGTAGTTGAGGAGCACAAGCAATATTTGAGGATTGTGCTTTAGATTTTGAGGGAGAAAAAGTTGTATGCTAAGTTCTTCAAGTTTGATTTTTGAATGGACTCGATGGCATTCTTGGGTCACGTAGTATCTAGTGGTGGGATCAAGGTGGACCCGAAGAATATTGAGTGCAGTTCAGAGTGGGCCCAGACCTTCTATGCTACAAAGATCGGGAGCTTCTTGGGTTTGGTTGCTTATTACCATTGTTTCATAGAGGAATTTTCCTCTAATTAAAACCCCATTGACTAAGTTAACTTAGAAGGGCTCTCCATTTAGGTGGTCGGACGAGTGTGAGGAGAGATTTCAAAAGCTCAAGACTTCTTTGACTACGGCTCCAATTTTGGTTTTGACTTAGGATTGGGGTCATTTGTGGTTATTGTGATGCTTTACGGCTTGGCATTGGGTGCGTGTTGATGTAGGATACAGGGTGATTGCCTATGCGTCGCACCAGTTGAAGCCCCATGAGAAGAACTATTCGGTGCATGATTTAGGGTTAGCAGCTATTGTGCACGCACTCAAGATTTGGAGGCACTATCTGTATGGTGTGTCTTGTAAGGTATATATGGATCATCGGAGTATCTAGTATCTGTTTAACCAGAAATATTTGAATTTGAGGCAGCGAGATAGTTGGAGCTGTTGAAGGATTATGATATCACCATTCTTTATCATCCGGTGGCAAACGCCTTGAGCAGAAGGGGGAGAGTATGGGGGGTTTAGCATTCATACCAGCTGGAGAGAGGCCTTTAGCTATATATGTTCAGGCGTTGGCTAACAGGATGGTGAGACTAGATATTTCGGATCCGAGCAGAGTTCTTACTAATGTTGTTTCACAGTCATCATTGTATGAGCACATTAAGCCTAGCCAATATAACGATCCCCATTTGCTTGTCCTAAGGGACACGGTACAACATGGTGTGCTAAGGAGGTGGCTATTGATGATGGTGGGGTATTTCCGCTTCAGGGTCGGATTTGTGTTCCTAATGTGGATCGTTTGAGGGAGTTGATTGTTAAGGAGGCTTATAGTTTGCGCTATTCTATTCATCTAGGAGCTACGAAGATGTATCGTGCTTTAAAGAAGCATTATTAGTGGAGAAAGATGAAAAAGGACATTGTGGAATGTGTTGCTAAGTGTTTGAATTGTCAGCAAATCAAGTATGAGCATCAGAGACCGGGTGGTTTGCTTCAGAGGTTAGAGATGCCAGAGTGAAAGTAGGAGAGCATCACTATGGACTTTGTGGTAGGTTTTCCACGGACCTTGAGGAGATTCTATGATGTTTGGGTCATTGTGGACAGACTGACCAAGTCTACGCATTTCATTCCGGTTATGACTTCCTACACATTGGAGTTGTTAGCTAAGATCTATATCAGGGAGGTTGTCCGCTTGCATAGTATGCCGGTGTCTATTATCTCAGATCATGGCACTTATTTTACATTGGATTTTTGGAGAGACGTGCCATGTGAATTGGGCACGCAGATGGAGTTGAGTACAACTTTTCACCCTCAGATGGATAGGCAGTCCGAGAGGAACATTTAGATCTTGGAGGATTTGTTGAGAGCCTGCATTATTAATTTTGGTGTCTAGTAGGATCAGTTTCTACCACTAGTAGAGTTTGTATACAACGACAACTACTTGTCGAGTATCCAAATGGCTCCGTATGAGGTCTTATATAGGAGGCAATGTCGGTCTCCGGTTGGCTAGTTTGAGCATGGGGAGGCTAGGTTGTTGGGCACTGATTTGGTTCATGATGCTTTGGAGACCTTCACAATACATATGTACACCTTTTCGCCTTTCTATGGTTCCATTCAAAAGCTACCCAATCTCTTCCCTTACTCTTCTAGCGACATAAGTGCTTTTGGAGGTAAAGGTTCAACAAGCTTTAATTACGAATAAATGGGATTCGTCTAGTAATGTGGGTACCAAAGAAAAGACAAACAGGCTCAAATGGTCTAACAAAGGATAATATTATCAATATTAGGCAAGTAGCTCAAAGGACAATCAAAGAAATGCTTATATCATTTCCTAGAGTCACAAAGCTTACTTATTTCACTTCCAGTCACACACAGGGCAAGTTCTAGACTAGTCACGGATGACATAGAGTACAACCGAATATCTCACCTCACACAATGCACATGCCTTACTCAGGACGGCTCAGACCCAACTCTCAAGTTAACGCAACTAGCGCAGTCATCATAAAATTCAACCACATAGGAAGTACATAATATGAGTCAAACGATGAGCCCAAAAGTCGAATAAAGTCACATATATTGGCATATAATCACAAGAATCACAAAGAAAGTGCTCAGCACAAATGCTCCAACTCTAAGCCCTGATATAAAACATGTCACAAAGCATAAATACTCAAGATCTTCCATTCGATTATCAGTTCAAAAAGAAGAAAATAAAATCTTTTTGTATTTTTCTTTAGACTTTAATACTCTCAAGAAAACTATCTAGAAAGTCCATCGTCGAAAAAAGTCTAATTTTTTTTAAGGTTAAAATATTTTCACCTAAATTCAACCAGTTCAAAGAAAAAAAATCATCTCTTAGAAAATAACCGTGGCCATAAGTAAAACCAAGAGGGATTATCTCTACGTATATATTCTTTAGATTTATTTTTTAACACACATAACATAGCATAAGAAATCACTTAGACAGTCTTCCCACCCCACACTTAAAATTGTGCATTGTCCCTAATGCACACCATAAATAACAAGAGGGTAAAAGAAATTCCTTGGTAAGACAAAGGCCGAAATATTAGCAACTTATAGGGTACTCAGACTTCTCCCGGGCATTGGTCCTTTGTATGGGCACGCCATACTTAGTTCCATCCATCTTGCTTTATTTTGCTTCGTTCCACTGGCTTTGCTTCTTATGCTCCTACTTCTACAAAACTTAAAACTATTACTAAAAACACAATTAAAAATAATTAAAAAAATATTCAAAATAAAAAAGTAGTAAAGTTGGGTTGCCTCCCAACAAATGCTTAATTTAATGTCGCAGCACGACGTGAATCACTTTCTGCCTCCACACCGAGCTTATGAATTGAACGTGAAGTTTTGATTCAAACTTATGATTATGCTCTTGGGTGGTATAAATTCTTGTGAGCCAAAAATTATATAATTCTAGTACCACTTCTTCAATGTCGATATCACTAAATTCTAGTTGGTTGGTGTCAACAATAGGTCGTGATGGCGCCTAACGCCGCCGTCAGGCAAGCCAACGTTGATTTACAAATTTAATTTCTCATTTTAGTATTTTGAAACCATAATTTTTCTTAATTAAATAGTATGAAATAGAACTTATAGGATAAATGATAATATTTACACGAACTAAAATAACGAATAACCCGTACGAAACCCCCAAAATCCGGTGTCATAAGTACATGAGCATTTTTCTAAGGAGTGTAATAATAATACAACATATGTTCAGAATGTAAATAAGATAGGATAAAATAAATAGTATGATAGAGACTCGGTGGACTGCGATGCATAGCCTGAATTGCAGCTCACATAAAGTCTCCTCAACAGATGCGCCTACGCACAAAGATGATCACCAAATGAACCTGTCAGAACCGGCACATTTAGTGCAGAAGTGCAGCATGAGTATGTAAATCAATACTTACCCAGTATGTATCTAGCTTAACCACAGAGAAGTAGTGACGAGGGGTCGATATCGACACTTACTAGAGGTCCAATAAAATAATATAATAATTCATAACACATATGAAGTGAACAACAATAGTGGGGTAAATCTGTAAATTTCATAATCTTCCAAATATTTCTTTTAAAGTATAAATTTCTCTATCTTGTATTCTACCTTAGTAGCTCAGAAAAATGCCAGGTGTCAATATCAAATAAATAAGAAATACCATAAAATGTCGGGCATCAGTGGAAAGTTTATCTCGTGAATATTCGAACTACTAGAGATATAACGCACGATTCTGCCGAGGTCGTTCGGCCAGATCCAGAATAATGTGTACACTGCCAAGGGTCAAGTGGCACTAATCGTAGATGCATCTATTATACTGCCGAGGCATTCGGCCTGCTCCATAAGAAAGGAAGGAAGTTACCGAATTATGAGACACGTGTTTACAATACAGTACATGAGCACAAAATGAATATAATCTTTACCGTTTCTCAAATAACTCGCCCACAACGCAAAGTATTAAGGCTCGGCCTAGTATACATATATTTATTTCTAAATCAAATTCAGTTATAACTTTAATTAATTAAGCCAGCAGAACGAGTTGAAATAATTCAATTATAACATGATAAAGTCCTAAGTCTACCCGGACATAAATATGCTTTAGCTACGTACGGACTCTCGTCACCTCGTGCGTACGTAGCACCCACAACTAGTTTCGCATAACAATAAATATCACCTAGGGGTAGTTTCCCCCTCACAAGGATAGACAGGAGATTTACCTCGCTTCGAAGTACCATAACCAACTTCAACGCCTCCCAACACCTCAACTCAAAGCCAAATGTCGCGAAACTAGTCAAACCACGTGTAATTCAATCAAAATATGCTCAAATGCTTGCAATTTAATAATGTATAACAATTCCAACTTTGTTCGAAAAGTCAATAAAATCAACCCTCGGGCCCACGTGCCCGGAATCCAAAAATTTCCAAAGATAAACTCTACCCTTAACACTTCAAGCTCAAATATATAATTTATTCCAATTTCTAAGTTCAATTTCGTGGTCAAATTTCAAAAATACTAATTTCTAGGTTTTCTACCAAAATTCCAAATTTCTACTAATTTCCATGTTCTAATCCACATATAAATGATGTATTTAACTCACAATGTAGAGAGATCACTTTCCCCATAATAGATGATGAAGATGGCACTCCAAAATTGCTCCAAAATTGGCTCCCATGGATAAAATGAAGTGAAAATGGGCCACACCCCCATTTTTAAAACAACACTGCCCAGCGACCTTTCGCATATGCGGTCATCTGGTCGCTTCTGCGGCTTCGATCTCGCACTTGCGAGAACCCACGCTAGGTCGCCTACCGCATCTGCGGCTCCTCCAACGCTTCTGTGCCCTCGCTTTTGTGGTGCCTCATCCGCAGGTGCGGTTCTGCTTCTGCGGAACTCGACCGCATCTGCGGTCCTAGCCTTCCCCAGTAAAATCCGCTTATGCGCTGCAGTGGTCACATCTGCGATCACGCAGGTGCGGGAATTTCTTCTCACCTGTGACCTCTGCTCAACTCACTCCCAACCGCTTCTGCGGTTCACTGCCTCGCTTCTGTGAGGTCGCTTATGAGGTGAAGCTTCCGCAAAAGCGGTTGCACCAACAACCAGAATTCTCCATCTTTGCCTCAATTTCAAATTTCGATCCGATTTAAATCCGTTTCAAACCCGAAGTCCCCAGGACCCCATCCAAACATACTAACACATCCCACAACAAGATACGGACTTAGTCGAAACCTCGAATCACGTCAAACAATATCGAAACTACGAATCGACAGCCAATACCTTTCTTTCAACTTTCCAACCTTCAAATTTCGCCAAACGCGTTTGAATTACACTTAAACATCCCGGAATGACACGAACTTTATGTGCAAGTCCAAAATCATGATAGGAACCTATTCTAAGGCTCGGAACTCCATACGGACATCGATAAGATAAAAATCCACTTCACACCAAACTTATGAAATTCTAAAACTTTCAGAAATGCCAACTTTCCATAATAAGCGCTTAATTGCTCCCGAGTGATACGATACTCAACCGGAACATACGCCCAAGTCCGAAATCATCATACGAACCTATCAGAACCTTCAAATCCCGATTCCGAGGTCGTTTACTCAAAAGTCAAACCTTAGCCAATTCTTCCAACTTAAAGCTTCTCAAAATAGAATTTTCTTTCCAGATCAACTCTGAACTTACCGAAATTCAACTCCGACTACACGTACAAGTCATAACACCTGAGGTGAAGCTACTCAATGCCTCAAATCGCTGAACGACGCGCTAGAGCTCAAAATGACCGGTCGGGTCGTTACATTCTCCCCCACTTAAACATACATTCGTCCTAGAATGTGCTAAGGACTGCTCCGGAGTTGTCCAAAATCATTGTTTGACACCTCGTGCACCTACCCGTGCCACCATAACCAGTTGAACACATTAGCTTGAGCCAGACTGAAGATCCTCCTTTTTTATTTAGTCAAAAAGCCTTAGAACCAAATTCCAACCTCCGAATTTCCCAACAAAACCCGATTCTAACATACGAACATCGTATCAATCACTACACACTGTACCAAACACATGATCGTACACCTTTGCTGAATTCACACCATGCACCGTATAATTCACATGCCCATAATACATCCTCCGACCACAATAACTAAAATCTCAAGAATCTGATGCCAGCAATACACCTCATAATACATGTGAACCTTGTTCCAATTCTCGCAATACTGCCACGACAAAAGAGTCGTGTAGATACTCATAACCACCTGCCGAATCAATAAATCATGGAGTCTCTCCTCCTGACAAGAACCATTACCTCGTTCTGAGCCGAATAACGATATTTTCTCTTTAATATACACTTCATAACTCCGATCGCACCGATCCTAGGTCCAATAACCTCGTCTCACCCAGTACAAACTGATCAGGCAATAAGCCATCTTAAACACTGCCAAAAATCTCATATGACTCCATCAACGCGCCAACAAGCTACAAACTCGAATGTGACACATAAAGAGGAATGAACTCTGGAAAAGAACTACCCAGCCCGTATAACGAATGAAACGGCCGAAGAGATGCTATGAACCTTTCTCGGAGATGCAAAACAAGGCACATAAGATAAGTGTAAGGAACTATGCTCAACATCTCACTATTGCGGCGTGCAACCCGATCCAATATGACACTATTACGGCGTGCAACCCGATCCACACAGCATTCCCGTGGCGGTGTGCCACCCGATCTAAACAATATACCCGTGGCGGCGTGCCACCCGATCCGCACATAACAATCAAGAAGAAAAACAAACATCAAGCCGTAACGCTTATACTTATGAAATGCCTGAATATCGACCAAAAGCACGCCAAGTGCATAATACAAATCCTGGGGAGACGGATAGCGTCATACATTACAAAACCCAATCACAACTAAGGTGTGATATATGACATGTGTCACGAGAGCCACCCTGCTCATATAACACTACAAGCTACATGGGACCTCAACACACATGCGAATAATCAAGTCATCTCACAACCAACATGGCACAATAGAGATTTACATCGAATAGTTGATGACAAGAATAACATCCAATGCTCGACGACTCCTTCGTAAGCAATGCTATGACGAATGAACATATCCGACCTAATGTAGAGCGCCCATTCATATTATTCTGATCACACCACACTGGGCCAATAACCTTTCAAGGATCCACAACGTCCCTATTCATGACACATAAGAACGATCGTCAAATCCGTAACAAACTCTCATAGTCCACCACCCAAGTAATAGAATGCCTCCCTGGCATAAACTCTCACATTTACTAGAATCTCCATACTTGGTTCCAATTATAACCATAAAATGACTAACATGTCACACTTTTACAAATTTAACCATAGGATACGCTTCCACAACCTTTCGCATCAGGTGACAAAGTCTGCACATCCATACCACAATCGTACTAATTCCGTAAAGCAAATCAATACACAAAGCCTCTTACATAGAACGTCGTTCTCAGGTGACACTAAAGAAAATGCAAGCTTACTTTGAACATCTGAATTCTTCCTGACTCATCCGAGCTCATGACATTCTTGCCAACACCGAACGCAACCTTGATCTTCAACTTCCAAATTCTCATGTCGCTCACTGTACCTATCATGCCACTACACAATAATAAAAGTATTCACCATAACCCTTGAACTACTAGTAGAATAAACACTTCATTGGCTAGAAACCTTTCACTCAGCTCATTTCAGAAGAACCAACGCAACACGCAATTGAATTCCCAAACAGCAGAAAATACAAACCTTAAGTCGTGATCTAAACCGCCATGACTCTTCCGAAATCCATTTACACAATAAGTCCATTTGAATCAGGTACCTCCCAAATCAATCAAGTTGTGGTGGATGTCAAGCCCGCGCGTACAACCACAAACCACGTGTATAACTTCACACGCTGAAGGAACTGATCCTTGCCACAATCATGCTAATTCAGCCATTACTAACCGACCCAACTTTTTCTGATTTACTCTCAACCTGCCTTAGAAAGAATAATAGCTCCATTCACAACATAACGAACTCAATCCTTACTCATCCTGAGTGACCCGAATCGCGAGACCACATTGTCTCAATACTCATCACTACAAGAAATCTGTCTTTTAGTGGCAATATTTAGTGACAACTTTATTTATTGCTACAATATCATATTTATTGTGGCGACTCTAAATGTCACTCTACAGTAGCGCTATTAGAGTTGCCACTAATGGAAAATCATCCTTGTGGCAACTAAGTCTCCACTAAATGTGACTCTTCAGTAGCGGTATTAAAGTTTCCACGGATGGCTAACCATTTTTGTGGCAACTAAGTCGCCACTAAATATCACTCTACAGTAGCGCTATTAGAGTTGCCAGTGATGATTAATTATTTTTGTGGAGACTAAGTCGCCACTAAATGTTACTCTTCAGTAGCGACTTCAATAAAATCAGTCTGGTGGAACTCTTTCTTGTGGTGAGTACATTTAGTTTGTGGCGACCTCATGTTGTCGCCACTAGTAACATTCAGTAATTGAAGTACTTGCAGCAGTTCCATAGTCGCTACTGTAAATGCTTAGTGGCGACAATTAATGATTTTGTGGCGACTTTGGTCCCCACTAAAAGACAGATTTCTTGTAGTGCATGAATCATCTCATACCCTTGTCAAGTGCACAACAGCATCTCCAACTGGTATGCGCACTCTGCAAGACCTTTTGTGGATCCGAAGCTATTTCTCCTTTTCCCCTAATACTGCACCGCATACCCGATGATAACATAAAATATTCCTAGTCCCGTTCGTCATCCACTGCGAAAACGCACTCCTTAGCCATACAACGGATCCGAAATCCTTAGGCACTGCACTTTAATTCTTGAATCCACTAGAACCATTGTTGAGAGTCACCCACTCTGACCTGGTTCCGAATATGACCAAACTCCAACGCTCTACTAGCACATGAACACCCTCTCAAAGAAGCATGTAGCTGAATTCATTTCCTTGTACATTACACCCACAAGAAGTACAAACTCTGAGTCTTCCCAAAACCTGCACCTGAATCGATAAGGCGAAGTATAGCACACATTCATCAAGTTCCTTGCTCGAATTACCCCTGATGTTTTCTTTTCTTAGTCATAAATGATCCACCAATGCATCGATAACCAGAAACCGCACAATCAGACAACCACGCGATCTAATCGTAGACGGTGGGGCTCCCCCACTTAGCTTAAAGCTACAATTACATAAACCTAGAACCCACCAAGATTCCTTCTTCCCAATTACCATGATCTCGCACATTTAACCCGCCAAAATTTCTTGTAGTTTCTTATTAAACTTTTCATGAACATCCCGAATTATTAGCCATAATCGCATATTCGACCTTCTGCCGGGTAGTAAGTAGAACTCTTCACAGAAACTTTATTAGAATCACGCAACCGCTAACCTGCTCACAGGAGATCACCCACCTATGGAATTCCTTACCGACATCTTCCAACAGCGCTGCGCAGTGCAATAATTACCACGAAATCAGTAAACCCTCGTGAGCCCACGCTCGCCCACCAGCTGTACAAGTCCGTTCATTCCCCATTGACGTCAATTAAAAGTGCGACAACACATTCCAAACTCGAAGTCATGATGCATCCCAACGATAATCAAGTTTTCACACCCCTCTTCAAGGTTTCCATCACGATTCCCAAACCGCTCTAAACTTTCTCAAGGCATGTGGCTATCCTGCCACAGAATCCATACGCTAATCTGCCACTCTTAACTTGGATAAACCATCTCCTTTAAGAAACTTCTCGATATCTTGTTTTCATACTTGACCTGCTAGCAATTCAACCACCACGAGAAACCTCCCACCATGTCATTCCTCATCTTTCGCTGCCCAAATGCTGCCTCAAATCAAAACCCAACTCTGTAGCACCTGCACTAATAAATTGCTACCAACTCTAAACCTCCTGGAAGATTATATTTTTCAGGCCATCAACATTAGAATTACCAATTCGATTCGGAACCACTACACACCGCTATATCTGACAACTGCTTCTTAGGCGCTATTCCACCACACTCTGCCAGAAGGCAAATCGAAGAAGACCATAACACCAAAAATATCAAGTCTCATTACTCTATCAACCTAAGCCTGAACATCCATAGTCTGACTGCCCTTCCTCTGCCGGGATTAGATGTCGAACCTCTAAACCATGAACTGAGAAATCCCCCTTTCGAGTCATTCACTGCCTCGACACATAAACAAGCACCCTACCATTACACCAACACCGTGTGATAACAATACATGAAAATCATAGCAATCCCTGCATTGCCTCACAACCATCGAAAATATAGATACTGAGCTGAAACGACGGAACATCCTTACTCAAGGAGACGATAATAGCCCACCCGAATACGCAGGGAAAACATCTGGTACCACGTCTGCAGTACCACCATAACTACTTGATGCCCAATTGATAACAAGTGCCTCACGTAGAATAAGATTGAGTAGGAAAGAAATAAAGGCATAAGCCTCAAGGAATCCAACCGCACGATGAGAAATCAAGAAGGGAAGTGCTCCTAAGCCCTGTAGCCTCTCGAAGATAAGTACAGACGTCTCCCCCATCTGCAAGACTCTACTAGACTTTCTCATGACTTGTGAGACCTAAGTGAACCTAACGCTCAGATACCAAGCTGTCACGACCCAAAATCCACTATATGTCGTGGTGGTGCCTAACGCCGCCGTCAGGCAAGCCAACGTTGATTTACCGATTTGATTTCAAATTTTAGTATTTTGAAATCATAATTTTCCTTAATTAAATAGTATGAAATAGAACTTATAGGATAAATGATAATATTTATACGAACTACAATAATGAACAACCCGTAGGAAACCCTCAAACCCTGGTGTCAAAGGTACATGAGCATTTTTCTAAGAAGTACAATAATAATACAACGTCTGCCCAGAATATAAATAAGACAGGATAAAATAAATAGTATGATGGAGACTCGGTGGACTACGATACGTAGCCTAAATTGCAGCTCACATAAAGTCTCCTTAACATATGCGCCTACGCGCCAAGATGATCACCAAATGAACCTATCAGATCCTGCACATTTAGTGCAGAAGTGCAGCATGAGTACGTAAATCAATGCGTACCCAGTAAGTATTTAGCCTAACCCCAGAGAAGTAGTGACGAGAGGTCGACATCGATACTTACTAGAGGTCCAATAAAATAATATAAATAATTCATAACAGATATGAAGTGCACAACAATAGTGGGGTAAATCTATAAATTTCATAATCTTTCAAATATTTCTTTTAAAGTATAAATTTCTCGATCTTGTATTCTACCTTAGTAGCTCAGAAAAATGCCAGGTATCAATATCAAATAAATAAGGAATACCATAAAATACTGGGCATCTGTGGAATGTTTATCTCGTGAATATTCGGACTACTAGCGATATAACGCACGATTCTACCGAGGTCGTTCGGCATGATCCAGAATAATATGTACATTGCCGAGGGTCGAGCGGCACGAATCATAGATGCATCTATTATACTGCCGAGGAATTTGGCCCGCTCTACAAGAAATGAAGGAAGTTACTGAATTACGAAACACATGTTTACAATACAGTACATGATCACAAAATAAATATAATCTTTACCGTTTCTCAAATAACTCGCCCACAACTCAAAGTATTAAGGCTCGGCCTAGTATACATATATTTATTTCTAAATCAAATTCAGTTATAACTTTAATTAATTAAGCTAGAAGAACGAGTTGAAATAATTCAATTATTACATGATAAAGTCCTAAGTCTACCTGAACATAAACATGCTTTATCTACGTACGGACTCTTGTCACCTCGTGCGTACGTAGAACCCACAACTAGTTGCACATAACAATAAATATTACCTAGGGGTAGTTTCCCCCTCACAAGGTTAGACAGGAGACTTACCTTGCTCCGAAGTTTGATAACCGGCTACAACACCTCCCAACACCTCAACTCAAAGCCAAACGTCTCGAAACTAGTCAAACAACATCGAATTCAATCAAAATATGCTCCAATGCTTACAATTTAACAATTAATAACAATTCTTCACTTCGTTCGAAAAGTCAATAATATCAACCCTCGGGACCACATGCCCGGAATCCAAATATTTCCAAAGAGAAACTCTACCCTTAACACTACGAGCTCAAATATATAATTTATTTTAATTTCTAGGTCCAATTTCGTGGTCAAATTCTAAAAATACCAATTTCTAGGTTTTCTACCAAAATCCCAAATTTTTACTAAATTCAATGTTCTAATCCACATATAAATCATGTATTTAACTCAAAATGTGGAGAAATCACTGACCCCATAGTAGATGATGAAGATGGCACTCCCAACTTGCTCCAAAATCGGCTCCCATGGACGAAATGAAGTGAAAATGGGCCAAACCCCCATTTTTATAACAACACTGCCGAGTGACCTTTCGTATCTGTAGCCACATGGTCACTTCTGCGGCTTCGATCTCGCACATGCAAGAACCCAGGCCAGGTCGCCTACTGCATCTGCGTCTCCTCCAGTGCTTCTGCGCCCTCGCTTCTGCGGCGTCTCATCCGTAGGTGCGGTTCCGCTTCTGCGGAACTCGACCGCATCTGCGATCCCAGCCTTCCCCATCAAAATCCACTTCTGCGCTCCAGTGGTCGCATCTGCGATCATGTAGGTGCGGGGATTTCTTCGCACCTGCGATCTCTGCCCTGCGCACTCCTAGCCACTTCTGCAGTTTACTGCCTCGCTTATACAAGGTCGCTTCTGCAGTGAAGCTTCCGCATAAGCGGTTGCACTAGCAACCAGAATTCTCCACCTTTGCCTCAATTTCAAATTTCGATCCAATTTCAATCCGTTTCAAACCCGAACCCCCCGAGACCCTATCCAAACATACCAACACATCCCATAACACGATACAGACTTAGTCGAAACCTCGAATCACTTCAAACAACATCAAAACTATGAATCGACGGCCAAAACCTTTCTTTCAACTTTCCAACCTTCAAATTTTGCCGAACGCATCCGAATTACACTTAAACATCCAGAATGACGCCGAACTTTACGTGCAAGTCCCAAATCATGATAGGAACCTATTCCAAGGCTCGGGACTCTAAACGGATATCGATAACATAAAGATCCACTTCACACCAAACTTATGAAATTCTAAAACTTTCAAAAATGCCAACTTTCCATAATAAACGTAGAATTGCTCCTGGGTGATCCGATACTCAACCCGAACATATGCTCAAGTCCAAAATCATCATACGAACCTATCAGAACCTTCAAATCCCGATTCCGAGGTCGTTTACTTAAAAGTCAAACCTTAGCCAATTCTTCTAACTTAAAGCTTCCGAAATTAGAATTTTCTTTCCATATCAACTCTGAACTTCCTAAAATTCAACTCCAACCACACGTACAAGTTATAATACCTGAAGTAAAACAACTTAAGGCCTCAAAGCGATGAACAATGAGCTAGAACTCAAAATAACCGGTCAGGTCGTTACAGTTGGTTTGGTCATATTCTACTCTAAGCTCCTCTATTATAATGTCAATTATTGCCGCTAATTCACGCTTTTCTTGGCTACTATCCACAAATGTCAGTTTTGTTGCGCTTTACAAGGTTTAACTAGTTGACTCACTTGAGCCTCCAAGTTGCGAATAATTGACTCTTACCTTTGTATCCGCAGTGGTTTCACATCATATTGTTCCAAAAGGCACTTTAACATATTCATGATCTTCTTCAGTTCAGCATCCTCAGATTCTTTATTCCTATTAACTTTATAAGAAAAGGTAGAAGCATCATCATAAGGGATTGGGGAAGTATAAGGAAGATCAAAAGTAGAAATACTAATATTGAAAGTTCCAAAATTTCAAGATGTCATTTTTCTGAAATCAACAAGTAAGATTAAAAAATACAAGAAAACAAAACAAAAAAAAAGTTCAAACTTGAAACCAAGTAATATTTATAGTTATAACTACACCGTTAGTCCCCTCACAACGACGCCAAAATTTGATCATGCCCAATTCTAATCCTAAAAAGGATAAGCGATCGCTGCAAATATAATTCGGTCTAATAGTCCGGAGTCAAATCCCACATAGAACTAAAGTTTAACTACAACTGTTCTTATCACTAAGAGACAAGTTTGAACAATTTTCTAAATTATAAAGACTGATTAAATAACAAATACGATAAAGTAGTAAAATTATCAACTAACGATGATGAAGTTGGAGAAAAGGTTAAGGAGGTCTAGAGAAGAATCGTTCCCGCTACGTCTCCTGTAATTTCAACTAAGTATTCTCTATTTGATCATGAGCACTTCAGGTGTCATAATTCTCTCCCAAGCAGCTATAACAATTTACTAGACATATTCTCCCGAACGATGCTAAGTGGCACTATCTTACCGCTCACTATATAACCACGTCAAGGCTTTGTTATTCCTAGAGCATCCTTTAAACCCGTCGCACTGATTCATCACATATGTTAGGAGCGACATTGTTCAACAACTACCTAAAGATATACCCTTTTCCAAGCAATCTTAATAAATAGGCACAGTCAATCGATGTCCATTCAATCAACTGAAATAAGCATGTAGTGAAACAAGTCGAGAAATTCAAAGGCTCAATTACTTAAAAACGTAACAAGAACTCATCCTCCAGAAAGTTCTATCAAAACCCTAGATAAGAAATTAGCTACTCATGCTAGTATGTAAAAATACAACACTAGATATCATAACAATGAAAATATAGGAAGAAAGAGAAAAAACGTGAAGCTGAATCCTTCTCCTTGCTCCAAGCATGTTCTTGCCTCCCCAAAATCTTCTCTCATTCAAAAAGTGGCTAACTATCATATTTATATGAAGTAGGGTTGAGTTGGGGTGGATTTGACTTCTCCTATTTCGGATTGGAGAAGCTGGAGGCGCGTCCAAATGCGCACCCCAGACCGCTCTCAATTGCTGATTTTTTCTGCTCTGGTCCCGGTCTGGCAAAGTGAACCTCGCTTCGCTGTCCAAAACTTTTCTCTCTGGCTCTTTTTTTGCCAATTTTTCTCCTATTTAATTCTTTTCCGTGCAAGTTCATTCCTACACATAAAAAAATACGTAAATAGCATATTTTTCACTTCAAAAATCATGTAATATCCTGCAACTCACGTAAGAAATAATATGTAAATATACTAAAAAATATGCACTTTTCGCCCTTTATAGACATGTAATCGGACAAGATAGGGAGATCTCTAAACCAAACAGAAACATCATACTAGTAAAAGAAAAATACCGTATGGCCCACCAACAATCCACCATTGTCGATTACACTATGGAACAAAGTTGGAATATTGAGGTCTAGGATATAAAGCACAACTGCACAATATAATATAGTTTACTACAGAGTAGTCTTAGCACCAAAGTGAATGGACGCATCAAACGAAATTAAAGGCAGCAACGTGACAGACTTTACTCTCATTGGCCCTAAGTGCCAAACATAAATAGATATTATGCGTGTCAATACATTATTTGTTGATACATCATGTTATGGTACGATGATGTTGACGCGTTCACATCAATAAGCCATTCCCACCCTAAAAATTAATCACTTCTTAACCCCACCCTATTCATACTCCTAATCGATTTAGATGTTACATCAATTATACATAAACCCTTATTTTTTATTTAACAGCCCCAAAACTATTTATGGTGATATTGTAATTTTTTATATTACCTGCTTAAATTGAATTGGCATAAGACTAGTATAAATGGAGTAACTTAGTTCATATAGCTATCCCTAGCTCGTTTGGAATTGAGGCGTAGTAATAAGTATTAGTATATATGATTAAATTGATCTATAACGATTCTTGTCAAACCGTGGTATATTAACCAGAAAAATAAATAAATAAACCTTTTATATATGATTAAATTATATTGATAGTATAAATTCGTTTACAAATGTATAACTTAAATGAACGAAAAACCTTCATTTTGATTTCGTGGAAACAATATCTTGCAGAAATGCATTGTAAGGTTGCGTATAATAAATCCTTACGGTTCGGCTCTTTCCCGGATTGCACGTATAGTGAGAGCTTAGTGCACCGGGCGGCCCATTAGAACCCTTTTTTTTGGCAGTATAAAATAATTTATACTCCCATTTCTGACCCCGTAGATTACCGTTTCTGTATGATTAGTGTCTATTTTTTATATTTACCAAAACAAGGTAACAATGAGCGCTTTTGCTCGGACTGGGACTTTCTGAAGTTTACTTTTTTTGTGCTTTTCCTTTTTTGTGGCTAAGACTGATAGTGAAGGACAAAGGGAATAAGAAAAATACGATGAATTAGGAAATATTGGACTCTCTCTGGTCTCAAAATAAAGAGATTGATACATCAACGAAGAATAACCCAAATTTCATGTCATTGTCCGTCTGTTAGTGCTTTTAATTTCTTCTTCGAATCCAGTTGCTTATATATTCTTTTTCATCCTATTTCCATTTTCCAGCAAAATCCCTTTTTGGGGCTTATTTTGCTTTTGGGTTAAATTTCTTATGCTTCATTCTATTCAAGGTGAATGTTATTTTCTGTTTCCGAGCTACTCTCAAAGCTAGGGGTTTTCAACTTTTCGGGCTTTATTCTTCTTCTGTAAGTCAGCTGGAAGCTTCAGTTTTTTATTTAGCTATTTTTAGGGTTTTGGGCTCTTACTATTTCTTTCACAAAATTTCTTCTTCTAACCATCTTTAGTTCGATATTCAGCTTTCTGCTTGTTCAACATCATGTTCAATTCCCAAGCTTAATACCAACAGGCTATCTCAATTTCTTGCTAATTTTTGGTAGGATAATTATATTATTCTGATAGTTATATGATATTAGTTTTTAGAATTTATTTATTACTTGTGAAGAAAATATTAATGTGCAGGAAAATGGTGAGAGGGAAGGTACAAATGAAGAGAATTGAGAATGCGACGAGCCGGCAAGTGACTTTTTCGAAACGTAGAAATGGAATTATGAAGAAAGCTTATGAGCTATCAGTTCTTTGTGATGCTGAAGTAGCTGTCATCATTTTCTCACAAAAAGGAAGACACTACGAATTCTCAAGCTCCGGGTATGTACGTACTTAGCTTGTTTCTACTTTCTTAATAGATTTCCTCATACGAGATCTGATTGTATATTTTAAAAAAGAGTTTATCTAGGATCTCGTTTTCAAGAAATTAACAATCATTTTTAGAAAGAGCCTCTAGTACTTGGTTTCTAGAATTAATATCACTAATTTCTAAAGGTACGTGTAATTCCGCTGTTTGATGAAGTAAGGAAGCATGGACTTCATGTACTTGGGATTTTTCCAACATAATTTGTGGAGAAACTTGCGCATCTTATTTGCTATAGCCAGATAACTCACTTAATTAACACCTTTCTCAACAACTGCATCCCTATAAAAGACCCATATTCAAACGTCGATACCAGTACTATTCTATTAGTGTAACTTGTTTTCTTGGTCAGTGAGCTGTACATTTTCTTGTCCAGTCATTTCTTATCTTCCACGCACTCATGACTCATGTTCATGTGGATAACGCTGTAGAGTTGTGTTAGTCCTTCTGTTTTCTGGTACACCTTATTACGCGGAACTAAAGAGAGATCAGGTTTAAACCATGCAGTGGCAGTCTTTAGAATCTTTACCTATATGATGTGAATTAAGGAGATTTTATCTGAGTGATATTAGGATTTAGATAAGGACATGAGCATACCTATGAGAAAGTTTAGGCTGCAGCAATGTCACATGGGCTCTTTGTACCATTTTATGTACTTTCTGTTTGCCTGAGTTTCCCACGTTAGTGGAGCCAATAGGCTGTTTTCTGGTTCTTTGAGAAATCTTCACGTCATGATATAGTCTCTAGAATGAATTAGGTCCAAAGTCCGAGCTAGAGTTATTCTCGTTTTACTTAATGTTGAATCCTCATTTTATATATGATGTTCATGCTCAAATATCCAGCTCGGAGTGGCAGAGTGTTAGCGTGTCCCAAATTAGTGGAGGGAATGAATTATTTTCTCCTTATAGAGTCTTTGAGGTAATGCTTACTTTGTGAGCTAACTTTTGTATTTGGGTTATCCATGTTCTTTTTCTTGTACCACATGGAACACATTTATTTTCAATCTATTGTTGAAGTCTTATACCACATGGAACACATTTGTTTTCCATCTAAAGTAAAGTCTTATAATGACAAGGAATACATATTTTTCCTAGAAGTTCCTTTGGTGAGGAAAATGGAGTGGGGGAGGGTCATACCATTTCTTATTGGCTTTAATTTGGTTGATTGCAAAGAGAAAACAGTTGTGAGGTACTTCCAGTTAGTGTGTACATAGGTCGGATTGGTTCGAATTTTTCAATTATCAAACCAAATCAATGGTGTCGGATTTTTAAATTTATAAACCAAACCAAACCAACAAAGTCGGATTTTTCAATCTCGGTTTTTTTTTGGATTTTTCGGGTTTTTTCGGGTAAAGTCTTCATAGCATAAAATATGTAGCTTGTGCTCCAAATATTTCTTAAGTCCTATTAAAATGCAACTATATAATACATTTTTCAAGAAACTAACATAATAATATGAGATAAGTCATAGCATTATACTAAAATATTCAATAACAAAGATAAAATAATAAAATTACATAAAACAAATATTGTTAATTAATAAGCCATAATGAAAATTAATATAATCTAAAAATACTATATATAGATCATGCTAACATAAGTATAGCTAATAAGTACTAATATTAATTATATAACTAAGCACTAAAGAAAAAGATAAACTACGTTATGCATTTTCATTATAAACCAATGTAAAATCAAAATAATTATCCAACACTATCGTCATTCCTAGTATTGAATTGATTTCTTTTGTTAGTATTAGTATTGATTTGAACTTTGTTTGAGTTACTACATTTATGAGCTTAAAAATTTATTTACCATTAAAAAATGTTAAGTCTAAACTTGAAATAATATGTTAAAAGATAAAACTGTGAAAACGTTTAAAAAATATTTATAAATTACATTATAATAAATATTTTTATATATATAATATTTTTAAAAATTATATAAATGTACTGTCGGGTTGGTTTGGTTTCGATTTGAATTTTTTTAGTTAAACCCAAACCAAACCAATTATGGTCGGGTTTATTTTCAAATATCAAACCAAATCACATCGGGATTTTTTTTTCGGTTTGACTCGAATTATCGATTTAGTGCGATTTATCGATTTTCTTTGTACTCTTCTACTTCCGGTATTGATTGTCGCTGGGATCGATGCTGGTACGGCCCTGCGCATCATACGATCGATCACTGTCCTTATTATTTCTTGAGTAACCTCATCCCTTTGGGAACTAAATCCAATAGAAGTCTAGGTATTTTTTGGAGACAACTACACGAAACACTTATTTTTAAATGAATGCTGAGGTTGTTTGGACTTTGGGACAGAATATATTCCAGAATTCTTCTTAGGGGGTCGTTGAATAACTAATATATATATATATTATTTCCAGGAAATAAGAGTTCTATTGATGTGCTCAACCATTGTAACTTTACTTGTTTATCCCTTTGAACATAGATAATAATATTAGCCAAGGTTTCCATTAAGTATAATTGATTTAAAACAGGCTTTATCCCATCCTCTTACAAGGTTTCGCCACCAAATTTTGCGACTAAATTGAAATTGGACTTCACAAATTGACGTAATATTATGACATCCCCCAATAATCCTCTCACGTGATTGTGTTTGAGACGATTCGCCTTGACTTGCCATTATAACAATCACCTGAAACTCGAAATATAGCACATTTGTTATCACAATAGATAGTCAAAGGTGGCATGGCCTACGTTATAGAGGAATATCGATCAACATACTTCTAAGCTAGTTAGCTTCTTCTCTAGCAGAAGACATATCTATAAGTTTTGATTCCATTGTTGAGTAGTAATATATGTCTACTTCTTTGATTTCCAAGATTACTGCTTCAACCAAAGTTAAAACGGAAAAAGGTCAAATATATCCCTGTACTTTTTAAAATAGTTTAAATATATCATCCGTTATACTATTCGTCCAATTAACTCCCTACCGTTATACTATTGGCACTGATTTGCCCCTAATTAATTTAGGCGGAGTGCCACATGGTAGCTCAGGAACAAAAAGACCCACCCCCGATTTTAAATACCCGACTCTAATTAAATACCCACCCATTATCTTACCTATTACCCGACCCAAGAATTTGTACCACATCACCCACTGCCGCAACTCCTCCTCTTCCGCCACCACCACCACCTGCTCTCCTGAAATATTTTCCAAGTTCTGGTCCATCTTCCTCATCTTTCATAGTCACTTTCCTAACCTAATAGAAAGAAAGAAATAAGGATGAAGAAGAAGGCAATCGGCGGCCCGAAATCGAACGAAACCAAAACTTGACAATAATTGAAGGACGACAAATTTATGCACTTTTAACATTGGAAATTTCACAGAACCATTCCAAAATGAAGCGGTAAAGAACAAAAATTTATCACACATTCCAATGGCACCTCTTCAATTAAACTCCCTTTTTGTTCAAATTCTTAATAACGTAGGGGAACATACCATATTGTTTGAAATATGCCAGCTCAAGTGACAGGTAAATATAAATAATTCATACTCAGATACTTTTAGTCTCCAAATTTCTTCTCTAGTACTTCATGGAGTAGTTTTTCTAAAATTGAGAAAATTAGTGTAGGTGGAAGCATTGGCGGGGAGAAAGAATTTCTCGTAGTGAAGTATTATTTCTGAAATTTAAGGAATTGGCGGTGGTGAAGCCGTCGTTAGCGTGGAAGCACTCGGGTGATGGAGTTTCTTTCTTTCTTTTTCAATTTTTGTTTCTAATGATGGTGAAACAAATGTTTATCTTTAAGTAGGGGAATTGGATTGACGAGCTCAAAACACACCTAAATATACCCGCTAGTGAAAGATAGTATAGAAAATTATCGTATCCACAAGGATTGGAGTTAAACAGTATTTTCGTAGCTTGTAGCTAGATTGCTATCCAAGATGATCAACAATTGAGATTATATGATTAAGAACTAAAACTAACTAAGACTCTAGATCTAATTGACTAATGACAATTGAACAAAATTAAGCAAAAAAGATATCAATAGGAGAAAATAGAGGTTGATTGGATAGGTGCAAGATAATTATCTAGGATTTAACTTGCGTTAATTCACTTCTAATATTCAAGTGAGTCTCTCGAATTCACTCAATTATTAGTACAAACGTTTAGTAGAAACTCCTCTCTCGATTAAGTCTCAACCTCACAATATGAACCAATTTATGCTCGGTGAAGATATGCACGAATTTGTAGTGGACTGGTCTTTAGGAAAACCTCTTCCGATTATCTTCCTAACTAGGTCTAAACAATAATTAAACTAGACTCTTTTGATTACTAAGAAGAATCAATGAATTCAACCAACAAGATAATGCAAAAATATCACAAGTTATGCCTCTCTCGATTACATGAACATGTGAATATAGATGCAATAATTAAATCACCCAAAACAATTCAATGCATAAAAACTAGAGTTAATATCCATAAGCAATCATCAACACACAAAATTCATCAATCCTTAAAGAGAACTACTCCATAGATATGGAGTAATTTATCACAAATATAGAGAAAAGCATTAAATGATCCAAACTCTTGTCTTGAGTGAGGATTGAATGATGCATTCCTTGTGCTTTGGCTTTTCCACCTTCTCTCTAGCTTCATTAGATCTTAGATGTATCAAAAGTCCATAAAATACCGCTTTTTCATGTATTTATATCAAGTAGGGTCGGGACCAAATGAAATTACCCTTTCCTAGCCGAAATAGGAAAACTTGCAAACTTATTGTATTTCATGCGTCGCACTGTGCGTAGCATTAGTGCTTTATCCTGACAGACCCCAAAAATCCAGTCTCTGAAGTTCGTTATTTTCAGACATATTTTTACACTGATGCGTCGCACTATGTGTCGCCCAGTGCGCCGCACCAGTGTATTTTTCAACAGATTATTCTTCCTTGAATTTTCGACGCCTAGAAGTGATCCTCGACCCCTGAACACGATTCCGGCTTATTTCTTTGGGCCTTTACTCAGACTTCAAAGCTCCAATTAGCTCGAATTACTTCCATAACATCTACATAGCTCGGAATCACTACTACAAGGCATAAACACACACAATTAGTACAAAACACTAGAAATTAATGTTCAAACTCAATTAAAGTGCAGTAAATTAGAATGTAATAAGCGACTAAAACACAAGATTATAGCCTACCATCAACACCCCACACTTAAACTATTGCTCGTCCTCGAGCAATCACACCACACTTTATATAGACACAACCTTACTAAGCATCTCTCCTAACTCACTGCACCAAGAATATTTAAAATAGACTAAGCACAATAGTGTTAACATCTTCACCTCAAGAATTGACTGAAAAGCACCATGCATTATTTACAACTCACTCACTTACTCTAATATAGAGGTCAACAACATTGCCTTTCCTTCATGAATCAAGTTCCCTCACAATAATAGAGAGTAGTTCCACACACAATAAAAGTTAAGAATAATTAAGAACTCAAGATAGAAAAAATTCACTTACTCTCAGAAACAACATTCATATGCCATAAAAGATGCACTATAGGCTTGCCCGTAGTGTACTACGCAACTAATCGAGCCTATTCAGTCAAGGATCAAATAGGACTTTCATTTGTTTTAATGTAAGCTACAGGACGGGTAGAATACATTTAGATATAAGAGTGACTACACCTCCTCCCTAAGCACTTTAATACATACATTTCATTATTCGAAACCCCACACTTATGTCAAACTATAACTTCACCTTCACATCAATATATATTAACTCCCAACTTATTTAAGCACAATTACATCATAAGTAACCGCTATCAAGGAATATTTTTCACAATCATACAATTAATCTCTTTTTTTTTTCAATTCAAGTGGCTCTTATTTTTTCAAAACAGTGCACCTTTTTCCTTATTTCAATAATTTCACTCGAAAGCCCAACCAACACCCCACACTTTAACTTTTACAAAGGTCATAACAAATTCAAGTGCTCACAAGAGGTAAATGGTTCAAATAAATGGTCAATTCAAACAAATGGGTAAGGCTTGTAATGTGGTTGCCAAAAGAAACAGGATTATAGGCTCAACGGGGTTAACTAAGATACATAACAATTAGGTAGGTAAAAGCATATAACTGGATCAACAAAGAAATGCCTATATCACTTCCCAGACTAAACAAAACTACTATTTCGCTTTGCAAACACACGGGACAAGTTCTAAACATCAAATGCAATGCACAGAATAATACAAAAACCTCACACACACATGGCACATAACCCACTCAAGATTGGATGATCAAGACTCTCTAGTCAAAGCAGTTAAGCAAAGTTAAACTTATATAATTTAAGGTGTTTATGCAAGAGTCAAAAACTGAGTCTAAGCGTCACAACTAAAGAACTCACTATTCTTAAGATATAATAAAGTCAAGAAATATTTTTTTCAATTCAAATTATAGCACAAGGTTTCCTACTTCTAAAAATAAAAACTAACTACACCCGATTCAAACAAAACCGTTGAAAAACAATCGCGGCACAAAGAAAAATCAAGTGGAAATTATTACACTAACTAATAAAAGAAAATCTTTTTGTCTTTTTCTTTCGACTTAAATCCCTCAAGAAACCCGTCGAATGATATCCATCGTCGGGAAAAGTCGAAAAGTTTTAAAAAATTTATGTTTTTTTTCAATTTTAGAAAACAAAAACTAAAACTAACATACATACAACATACAACATATAATTATCCCCCTACCCCACACTTTAAGTTGTGGCATGTCCCCATGACACACAATTAAAAAGCATAAGGTAGAGAAAACTTCTCTAAATATCTAGTCGGGGTCTGAGTTGAAGTCGGGCTCCATTCCACGCGCCCGAACCAGTGCACACATCCATGCAGATAACTTTTTCTCAGCCTTTTTGGGGTACACCCCACACTTATCTTTTCCACTCGTTGTAGCCTTTTTTTCGAACTCTTCACTTTCCATTCAACACTTGCAGCTGGCTTCTCCTTTTTAACCCCCGTTTCTACATTCATCTCAAAAGTTACAGTCTCCTCCCCCGCTCTAAGCATGAGTTTTCTATCATGCATGTTTAATATTGCTCTACCCGTTGCTAAGAATGGTCTTCCTAAAATGAGAGGGACCTCCTTATTCTTCTCCATATTTACTACAATAAAGTCCATAGGAAATACAAACTTATCTACCCGTACTAAAACATGTTCCACTATCCTCTCGGGTATCAGAGTTGTTTGGTCAGCCAGCTGCAAAGATATTGGTACCGACCTTATCTCTCCAATCTCACTCTCCAACTTCATGTAAATAGACAAAGGCATTAAATTAATTTAGGCATCAGAATCACATAAAGAGTTATCAAATTTAATAGAGCATAAAGAGCAAGGTATAGTAAAACTCCCTGGATCTCCACATTTTTATGGGAGTTTATTTTGCAAGATAGCATTGCAATACTCCATGAGTTTGACCACTGATGTCTCCTCGACCTTCCTTTTCTTTGTAAGGATCCCCTTCAAGTATTTTGCATAAGCTGGCATTTGGGAGAGCACCTCTGTGAATGACAAGTTTACACTAACCTGTCTCAGCACATCTAGGAACCTCTCAAATTGTTTATCCAGCTTCTCTCTATAAAGCTTTTGGGGAAAAGTTAAATCAAGCATGTGATTGCTCTCTTCATTGGACTCCTCCCTTCTTTAAGTTTCCTTTTTTTTCTTTTTCTCAGCTCCCTTCTTGCTTTTCTTCTTCTCAATCTTTTTATCATCATCTTCAATTTTCAGCTCCTTCCCACTTTCTTTTTCAAGCACACTCTCTTTCTGGATCGGAGTGGGCTCTTCCAACACTTTCCCGCTTCTCAGAGTTACAACATTTACAGTTTCTTTGGGGTTCCTTTCAGTTTCAACTGGGAAAGTACCTAGGATCCTCTCAGACAATATGGTGGTAATTTTTTCCACTTGCTTCTCCAAAATTCGCAACCCTGTGCCAAGTACTTTGATAGATGAACCATGAGCATCTAATCTCTCATTTTTCTTGATAATGAAGGACTTCATTAGATCTTCTAACCCAGACTGAATTGGCTATTGAGACTGAAACTGCGGCCTCTGCTGATTCACGAAACTAGGAGCTCCTTGAAATATGGAGTTATTTTGTTACCATGCATTTGTTGTACCCCCAGGTGAACTCCATGAAAAACCGGGGTGCTTCTGACCCATTGCATTAAAGTTGTAATTTCCAACAGCATTAACTTGCTCAGTTGAGGCTTGACACTCATGAGTAGGGTGTCCTCTTCTACAGATATCACATGCTGCATGAATCTCACTATATATTGAGGCTAAGGTAATCTTCCTTATCTTCTTCGCCATACCATCAAGTTGTACCTGCACAGATGTGTTAGCATCAACTGGGTGAACACCATTCGCCCGTCTTCTTTCACTTTCAGAGGGCCACTGATTTGCATCTTCAGATAATTCATCGAGAATAGTGATTATATCCTCTGGTGTCTTCTTCATTAACGGACCTCCAACTGCATCTACTTTTTGTTGAATACATCATGCTCTTATTCAGAATTAATCAAAGGGGCATGGAGAGTATTGTAGAGACTTAAGGGATTCCCCAATCTATCCCTGTTTAAAGAAAAAACAAAGTATCTTTAGAATAGTGATAGGTTACAAGTACCTTACTTTATGTTCTGATGATCTAACAAACTTACTGTCAAGCACCAGATAAGGAACCAGTTACATATCCTCAAGACCTTAAGATAGAAAGGTTCCAGCTTGGAATATGCTTCGACTCTTCAGAGTCAGAGTAACAACAGAGGGAACAGATAACTATCATTTCCCGAGGAAACAGTACAAGTCAACTGCCCCAGGTGTAAAGTTGCAGCCTACACACGCTGTCCAAAAATAAATGTAACGACCCGACTTATCGTTTTGAGCCCTAGCACATCGTTTGATAGTGTGAGGCTATGAGTAGCTTCACTTCAGGTATTATGACTTGTACGTGTGGTCGGAATTTAATTTCGGGAAAGTTCGGAGTTAATTTGGAAAGAAAATTCTCATTTTGGAAGCTTTAAGTTGAAAATGTCTAAGGTGTGATTTTTGAGTAAACGGCCTCGGAATCAGGATTTGAAGGTTCCAACAGGTTCGTATGATAATTTTGGACTTGGGCGTATGTCCGGATCGGTTTTTGGATGACTAAGGAGCGTTTCGACGCCTATGGTGGAAGATGGCATTTGGAAGGATTTCATAAATTTGGGTTGAAGAGCATTTCAATGTTATCGATGTCCGTTTGGGATTTTGAGCCTGAGAGTAGCTCCGTATGGTAGTTCTGAACTTAGGGGCGCGTCCGGAAGTGGATTTGGAGGTCCGTAGGTCGCTTCGGGGTCATTTGGCAAAAGTTGAAAATTTGGATGATTTGAAAAATTTGACCGGGAGTTGTCATGACCCAAAATCCATTAAAGGTCGTGATGGCGCCGGACACCGCTGTCAGGCAAGCCAACACTAAATACTTTATTTAATTCTCATTTAATATTTTTAAAATCATAATTTGCTTCAATTAAATAATAAAAGATGAACTTTACCGAGTAAATAATAATATTTTTAATAATTTCAATACTAAACTACACATAATCACCCAGAATACGGTGTTACAAGTGCATGAGCATCAGCTAGGAATAAAATATAACATATCATCTGTCCGGAATATAAATTTGGACATGAAAGAACATCTAAATACTATGAAGGAGACTCTGCTGGCTGCTGATCGTAACATAAGATGCATCTCACCCAAGTTTCCATATCAACTGCGCCACTGCGCCTATATGGCCACTAGACATATATGCACCTGCACAACAAAATGTGTAGCAAGTGTAGTATGAGTACGTAATTCATCGCGTACCCAGTAAGTATCCAGTCTAACCTCGAAGAAGTAGTGACGAGAGGTTGACTCCGTCACTTGCTATGGGCCCACAATAATATACAAATGATATAGTTAATTGTGGATTTTATAAAACGACTGTAAACTCAATAACATGAAGCAAGTGAACAATTCGTTTGCTAATAGGAGACTTCCAAGTTTATTTTCCATCATTTATCATTTGTATTTCAGGCCAATGAAGCAAAATCAATTATTATAGATTTCAGAGCAACCAAATAAATCATGCGCAATCATGCCGAGGTCGTACGGCCCGATCCAACATAAATATTTAAATTGTGCACTGCTGAGGGTCGAATGGAACGAACCATAGATGCATCTATTTAACCTGCCGAGGCGTTCGACCCACTCCACAAAAGAGAAAATACAATTTAAAACAACCAAATTCAAGATTTATTAAGGGCAACTATTCAAGAAAAATAAAAATTCTCATTTACGGTCAAGAAAAATGAAGTTTAACCTTTTAAAGTTCCTTTACCAAGGTTTGATATGATTTGAGCAATTTAAATTAACAAGTAGGATGCAAGCATTATAATTATAACATGATTTGGGTCCTAGACTACCCGAACATAAGCATATTAGTAGCTACGCACGGACGTTCATAACCCCGTGCGTACGTAGCCCCCACAACTAGAAGCACATATTGAATTATTTCACCTATGGGGTTAATTCCCTCTTACAAGGTTAGAAAAGAAAATTACCCCGATCCGAAGTTCCATAGCCGGCTCCCAAGCCTTTCAAACAACTCAAATCGATGCCCAACTCTCCAAATCTTAGTCAATAATTGAGAAATTCCATAAATATATACTCTAATACTCATTATAATCCTATTTACATAAATTTCCAACTCCATGCCCAAATTCGTGGTCAAAATCCAAAAATACAAATTTCTAGGTTTTTCTTCCAAATCCCAAATTTCTACCAATTTTCATGTCTAAATCCATATATAAACCTTGTATTTAACTCACAACTAGAAATAATCACTTATCTCTTGATGATGATGGAACCCCCTCTCAAAATGCTCTTAAAACTCCCTTAAGTCCAAGTGGGAAATGAGGGAAATGGGCTAAGTCTCAGAATAAAATATCCTTAGCTCCAGTCACATTTGCGACATCTGGCTCGCAAATGCGATGGTCGCATTTGCGACAAATGCATCGCAAATGCGAAGCCAAGCTGCCCCTGCCAAGGTCACATTTGCGACCAAGATCTTCGCAAAGCAGGGGACAGATCCGCAAAAGCGACATATTGTTCGCAAATGCGAACCCTTCCTCGCAAATGCGATGTTCGCATTTGCGACCATTACATCGCAAATGTGATCACACCAGAACCAGCAATCCAACTTTTTCACAAAACACTTTGAAGCTACTCCAAAACTCACACGAGCCCCCGGGGCTCCAAACCAAACACCCACACAAGTCTAAAAACATAACACGAACTTGCTCGAGGCCTTAAATAACATCAGACGACTTCGAATTCATGAATCGCACCCCCATTCAAGCTTAATGAACCTTCAAATTGACCTCAGATTTTGCACATAAGTCACATTCGACATTATGGACCTGCTCCAACTTCCGGAATTGGAATCCGACCCCGATATCAAAAGGTCTACTTCCGGTCAAACTTTCCAAAAACCTTCAAATTTCTAACTTTTGCCAAACGACTCCAAAATGACCTACGGACCTCCAAATCCACATCCGGACGTGCTCCCAATACCAGGTTCACCATTCGGAGCTATTCTCAGACTCGGAATCCCAAACATACATCGATAACATTGAAATGCACTTCAACGTAAATTTATGAATTTCTTCTAAAATGCCAACTTCCGCAATAGGCGCTGAAATGCTCCCGGATCATCCAAAACCCGATCCGGATATACGCCCAAGTCCAAAATTATCATACGAACCTGTTGGAACCGTCAAATCTCGATTTTGAGGTCGTTTTCTCCAAAGTCAAATCCTACGACTTAAGGCTTCCGAAATTAGAATTTTGCTTTCCAAATCAACTCCGAACTTCCCGAAATTCAATTTCGACCATACGTACAAGTCATAATACCCGAAGTGAAGCTACTCATATTCTCAAACCGCCGAACGACGCGCTAGAACTCAAAACGACCGGTCGGGTTGTTACATTCTCTACCACTTAAACATACGTTCGTCTGCGAACGTGCTAAGAACTGCTCTTGAGTTGTCCGAAATCATTGTTTAACACCTCGTGCACGTACCTGTGCTACCACAATTCAGTTGAGCACATTAGCTCAAGCAAATCTGAAGATTCTTCATTTTATTTAGTCAAATTAGCCTTAGAGCCAAATTCTAACATCTGAAATTCTCTGCGAGGCCTGTTTCCAACATACGGACGTCATATTAATCACTACACGATGCACCAATACATGTTTGCATAACTTTGCAGAATCCACACCATGCACCGCATAATTCACATGACCATAATAACATCCCCTAATAACAACTGCCGTAATCCCACGAATCTGATGCTCACAACATACCTCATGACTTATATAAGTCCTGTTCCAACTCTTGCAATACTGCCATGACGGAGGAGATGTGTAGGAATTCATAACCAACTGCCGAGTCAACAAATCATTGAGTCTCTCCTTCGGACAAGAACCATTACCTCATTATGAACCAAATAACGATTTTTGTTATTTAATATGCTTCATATAAATTCGATCGCACAGATCCCAGGTCCAATAATCTCGTCTCATCCAGTACAAGTTGTTCCGGCAATAAGCCACCACAAGCACTATCTAAGATACTCATATAACGCCACCAATGGCCAACAAGACGTAGCTTGAATATGATACATAAGAAAGAACGAGCTCTGGAAAAGAACTATCCAACCTACGTAACGACTAAAACCGGCCATCAAATACTATGAGCCTTCTCAGAGGCAAGAAATAGGACACACAAAATAAATATAAGAAACTGTGCTCAACATTTTATTGTTGCGACGTGCAACCCGATCCACACACAATACCGTTGCGGCGTGCAACCCCATCCAAATAACATACCCATGGTGGCGTGCAACCCGATCCAATAATATACCCATGGAGGCGTGCCACTCGATCCACACATGATAATAAATACGGAATTACTCATCAAGCCAAAATGCTTATACCTAAGAAATACCTGAATGTCAACCACAAGCATGCGAAGTGCATAATACAAATCCTGGGGAGACGGTTAATGCCATACGCTACGAAACTCAAGCACAACTAAGCTGCAATAAATGACCTGCATCATGAGATCCATCCTGCTCTCACAACACCACAAGCTACACGTGATCTCAATACGAGCGCGAATAATCAAATCGCCTCACAACGCACATGGCACAATACAGATTATACGGAATAGCTGACGACAAAAGTAACATCCAAGGCCCAAATACTCCTCCGTAAACAACGCTATGCTGAAATGAGGAACAGTATTCCGGGAAATTCCGCCTATCTTGTATATTTACTTTGGGACTACGGAACAGTATTCTGGGAGATCCCCCTGCACATTTACGTTTGGGACTACAAGACGGTATCTCGGGAGATCCCCTGTTGTATTTTTGTGTATTGAGCTGTTACCTTCTATGAATTCTTTCTTATTAAATTTCAGTCTTTATTTTACTGTGATATTTCATTCTTGTCTTGTTGCTTTATTATTATATTCTAGTAGAGCCCGGACCTGACCTCGTCACTACTCTACCGAGGTTAGGCTTGGCACTTACTGGATACAGATTGTGAAACAGTGCATCAGTCAACTTTATGGGGAGTGTCTTTTACCTACCTGGATTACATCATCCTAGTGATGTCATAAATGCATTATTAACATCAAGGAAGGTAAAGTAAATCAGTGCTTCACTTAGAGAAATCATTGAAGCTCTCACACGGTCATTGATCATCAGGCAATCAATTTTCAAGTGCATCAAGAATAAAGAACAACACTACTACGGACCAGTTCCCTAAAGCAAGTCATTGTATGTCCTTAGTTGAGTTGTAACTTTATAATAGTTCTTCAATTGTAATTCCCACTTAGCTTGTTTAGAAGTATTCTGTAGGAAACCCTTTGTAAACCTTAAACCTTTGTGTTTGATTCTTGGCTAGAGTTAGTTGAGTTGTAAAGTCTTTGTAATAGAGTTATTACAAAGTGGCTTCTAATAGAGTTATTACAAGTTAGTGGGGGATTAAGAGATTAATTCCTAAGTTGCAGAGGTTGTAATCTAAAAGTTGCTCAGTAGTGAAGTTGAAATCCTACAAGGGTAGGTCATAGTTTTTAATCCCGTTGAGCTGGGAATTTTCAACGTAAACATCCTCTTGTCATCTACTTACCTGCAGTGTGCGTGTGTTCTAGTAGAACTGATAGAGTATAGAGTTTGGTGGACCCTTATATTCTATCAATTGGTAGCATAGTGGGTTCTTTCTATCAGGTTAACACCTAGAAAGGATCCTCATGGCTGCTCCTCCTAACTTCGAAGAAGGCCAGTTTACTTAAAGAATACCTAGGTTCAATGGACAGTATTACGAATGGTGGAAAATTAGGATGCATGACTTTATCATGGTTGAAGATTCTGAGCTATGGAATGTCATATGTGACAGACCCTTTGTTCCTTGGTGACCCAGCTATAGCCATTCCCAAGACGAGGAAGGAATTCAATGACGCTGATCGAAAGGCCACAAAAAAGAACTTCGTGCAAAGAAAATTCTTGTTTGTGGCATAGGTCCTGATGAATATAATAGGATATTGGCATGCCAATCAGCAAAAGAAATTTGGGAGGCTCTTCGGACAGCTCACTAAGGAACAACACAGGTTAAGCAATCCAAGATCGACATGCTCACAACTGAATACGAGCTCTTCAGGATGAAAAATGATGAATCCATCAAAGATATGCACACTCGCTTTACCTCCATCATTAATGAGCTTCACTCTCTTGGTGAAACTATTCCAAGAAACAAGCTTGTCAGGAAAATCCTTAGTGTTCTGCCCAGTTCTTGGGAAAGCAAAGTGAACGTCATTACAGAGGCGATGGACTTACAGACACTGACTATAGATGAACTTTTTGGCAATCTGAAAACAAATGAAATGAAGAAGAAGAAGGACAATGAAAGAAGAGAGCCCAAAAGAGAGAAGAACCTGGTCCTCAAGACAGACAACAATGATTCAAGTGGTGAGGATGGTGATATGGCTTACTTGACAAGAAGATTCCAGAAGATGGTTCGCAGGAATTGAGACATTCAAAAAAGAGAAAGTTCTAGCAAGCCAAACAATTATGTCCTATGTCATAAATGTGGCAAGCCAGGACACTTCATCAAGGAGTGCCCTCTCTTAAAGCAAGATCAGTACAAAAACAACTTTGACAAAGCAGCCAAGAGGAACCAAGTTCCTAATAAATGCTTCAAGAGAAAGAATGTCGTTGACAATGTTGTAAAGCAAGCTCTTGCTGCATGGGGAGACTCCTCCAGCGAATCTGAAGAAGAAAATGATCATGGTGATAGTTCAATGATGGCAGTGGAAAGTGAAGCAACTGAGTATGATTCAATCTTTGCCTTGATGGCTCAGTCTAATGATGATGAAGATGACAAATATGATGAGGTAAATTTTCTGGATGTTTAGAGAAATCTGAATTCTTATTCTCCTAAAAAACTCATGTCCGGCAAATGTGTTAATTGATCCTTATCACAGTTTTATAAATGATAAAGATGCTTTAACTGTGGAGTTAGGAGTAACATAACAAACCAGAGATGACTTAGTAATCGTTGTTGTTGATTTAAAGGAAACAATTGAGAGCCTGAAGAAAGAGAAGGATGCCTTAGATGAAAATATTGCACATATAGAACATGAAAGAGATGATCTAATGGTCGTTGTGGTCGACCTAAAAGAGACCTTTGAGTGTATAAGAAAGGAAAAAGAAGTCTTAGCTGAGAGAGTTTCTAACATTGAGCATTAGAGAAATGACCTATTAGTGGTGGTAGTGGACTTGAAGGAAACAATTGGGGAACCTAAAATAGAGAGTAGGCTTGAAAATTCTCAAAAGGGAAAGGAAGTTTCAAGTGAGGCACACATTAATCTTGAAAGTGAGTTAAATTCAGTGAAGTCTAGTATGTGTGCTGAGCTTGAGAAAAACAAACAACTTCATGAAGAACCAGGAAGAGTGAAGAGTGATCTTGAAAAATCACTCAAGTGGACCTGGTGTTCTGATACTATCACTCCCATGTACACCAATAATGGGGGAAACAGGCAGGGGATTGGGTTCCAAAGGGAAAATATTCCTTATAACCCTCATATAAAGTACGTTACTGTACCTGATAATTGGCTTTGTACTTACTGTGACAACAGTGGGCACTTTAAAGAAAACTGTAAGGCCAGATTTCAGTCACAGTAGAAAAATAAAGTTTTCGCTGAAAAAGTAACTACTGATAGAGAACCCTGTCCCTCATATAAAAAACGCATGATGCTTGCTTGGACCAGAAGATCCCTCATTCACCCCTTTCCTCATTACAAGGGACCCAAACTCGTTCGGGTTCCTAAGTCTAACTTCTGATTTTCTTGTACAGGGAACAGTGAAAGGAAGCAGCCTACAACGGTACATGGATAGTGGCTGCTCAAAGCACATGACTGAAAGTACAAATAATTTCCTTTCACTTAAAGTCCTGCAAGGAGGGAGTGTATCCTTTAAAAATGGCAAAAAAGGATGTATTCTAGGAGTTGGAAGGATTGGGAAGTCTCCCTCACACTTAATAAAAAATGTGTACTATGTGAACGGGTTGAAGTACAGCTTGCTAAGTGTCTTCCTTATGTGTAACAAGGGAAACAAGGTGGAATTTGTGTCAAAAATATGTACAGTCACAAACCTAGTGACTGGTGAGGTGGTGCTAGTAGCAAAAAGATAAAAAAATATCTATGTTGCTTATTTTGAGTTTCTACAGAATGGTCATCTCAACTATCTAAGTGCTATTGATGATGATGTTGAATTATGGCATAGGAGGCTAGGTCATGCAAGCTTCACGTTCTTGAACAAATTGGTCAGGAAGGACCTGGTTCGTGGTCTGCCCAAGTCAAGTTTCAAGGATCACAAAGTGTGTGATGCATGTGTAAAATGCAAGCAGGTCAGATCCTCATTCAAGCCCAAAAAGGAAGTCAGTACCTCAAGGTCACTTGATCTTCTTCACATGGATCTATGTGGACCCATGAGGGTGGAAAGCAGGGGAGGAAAGAAATATATCTTCGTTATAGTTGATGATTAATCCAGATTCACCTAGACTTTATTTCTCAGAACCAAGGATGAAAACTTTGAAGTGTTTGTTGCCTTCGTCAAAAGGATTCAAGTGAATATGGGTAATAATGTAGCTTGCATCAGGTCTGATCATGGGACAGAGTTTGACAATGCAAAATTTGATGAGTTCTATACTGAAAATGGTACCATTCATAATTTTTCGGCTCCAAGAACACCTCAACAAAAAGGTGTTGTGGAGAGAAAAATAGAACTCTTGAAGACATGGCAAGGACAATATTGATTGACGGTGGGATCGCAAAGGATTTCTGGGCAGAAGCTGTCAATACTGCTTGCTACTTGGTGAACAGGTGCATGATCAGGTCCTTTCTGAACAAAACTCCATATGAACTGCTGAATGGAAGGAAGCCCAAGCTGACACATCTAAGGACTTTTGGGTGTAAATATTTTGTCCTCAATAATGGAAAGGAAGCTCTTGGAAAATTCGATGCCAAAAGTGATGAAGGAATCTTTCTAGGATACTCATCCTAAAGCAAAGCTTACAAAGTATACAACAAAAGGACTCAATGTGTTGAATAGAGTATACATGTGATCTTTGATGAATCTCACTTCTCATGTGAGAAGGACAGACGTGTTGACCAAGATGGAGAACCTTTATCTGTTCCGAGTGAAGTTATTGACATGACAAATGGAAAGGCAGACATGATGAGTCATGTCAAGGAATTCAGTGAAGATGATGCAAATACATCTCCATCCATTGGAGAGAAACCTGGTTCCACGATCATAACAACTGAAGCTAAAAATAGAATTGCTAATGCAGTCCAAGGTACTCCACTTGCTGAAGTAAAAAGCGGCCAAAAACCTCTGTCAGATATACCTGGGTCCTCTACAAATGAGATTCAGGTACCAAACTAGAAGCACAAAAGCTCACATCCTCTTGACAACATAATCACCCCTCTTGACTCAGGTGTTCAAATCAGATCAAAGGCCAGAAATTCACTTGCCTTTTCAGCCTTTCTTTCTCAAATAGAGCCCAAAAACATCAAAGAAGCATTGAAAGATGCAGGTTGGATCACAGCCATGCAAGAGGAGCTGCATCAATTTGAAAGAAACAAGGTATAGGGCCTGGTCCCTCGACCTACAGATCGAACTGTCATAGGAACCAGGTGGGTATTCAGGAACAAACCTGATGAGTTTGGAAATACAATAATAAATAAGGCAAGGCTTGTAGTTCAAGGCTACAATCAGGAAGAAGGGATCGATTATGATGAAACATTTACTCCAGTTGCTCGAATGGAAGCAATTAGAATTCTTATTGCCTTTGCAACTCATATGGAGTTCACACTGTTCCAAATGGATGTCAAAAGTACATTTGTAAATGGCTATTTGAAGGAAGAAGTCTATGTCAAACAACCTCCTGGTTTTGGGAGTCACGAGCATCCTGAGCATGTGTTCAAACTAGACAAGGCATTGTATGGGCTAAAGCTGGCTCCCCGGGCTTGGTATGAAAGGTTGTCAAAATTCCTTCTAAAAAATAGATTTACAAAAGGAAAAATTGACAACACTCTTTTTATGAAGAAACGAGGGAGGAACTTGCTCATTGTTCAGGTATAAGTTGATGATATTATCTTTGGAGCCACAACTGACTCTCTTTGTGAAGAATTTGCAAAACTCATGAGGAGTGAGTTCGAGATGAGTATGATGGGAGAATTAAATTTCTTTATAGGAATTCAAGTGATGCAATCTCAGAAGGGAACATTGATAAGTCAGCAGAAGTACATCAAGGAATTGCTGAAAAGGTTTGACATGGAATCATCAAAAGTCATCGACACCCTTATTGCCACAGCTACCAGTCTAGACATGGATGAACCTGGTTCCCCTGTAAATATGACCATGTATAGAGGGATACTAGGGTTACTCTTGTATGTCACTTCAAGCAGACCAAACATGGTGTTCAACGTAGGCCTTTGTGCAAGGTTTCAATCCAATCCAAAGGAATCTCATCTGAAGGCTGCCAAGAGAATATTGAGATATCTCAAAGGAATGCAGGACCTGGTTCTCTACTATACCTCAAGTGATAACTTTGATCTTATTGGGTATGCTGACGCTAATTATGGATGATATCTGGTGGACAGGAAAAGCACGTCTGGAATAGAACATTTTCTGGGTTCTTGCCTAATCTCGTGGGGTACAAGGAAGCAAAACTCAATGGAACTCTCAACTGTAGAAGCAGAATAGGTAGCGACTGCTTTTTGCTGTGCTCAATCGCTATGGATCAAGTAGTAGTTGGAAGAATTTGGAGTGTTCTCACATCTCAGATTGTGTGCCTCTCCTATGCGACAATACAAGTGCACTCAATATGGCCAAAAATCCAGTCCAACATAGGAGAACCAAGCACATTGACGTGCGTCACCACTTCCTCAGAGACAATGTTGATAAAGGGCTCATTTGCATGAAATTCTGCAGCACAGAAGATCAGATTGCAGACATATTTACCAAGACCTTGAGTAGAGAACATTTTGAAAGAAATCATCTGGCACTGGGATTGATAAAGCCCAACTGAGAACCTGGTCCCTCGATGATTGGCTATGAAAGACATGTTCAGGTAAAATTAGCTAAAAAGTATTTTCTGGCAAAGTCTAACTCATCTCTATACCGTTACAGGTAGACACACATGATGATTACAGAGCAAATAGACAGTTGATGCAGTACGCGCTGGTAAAAAGGGCAAAGCACAAATGCAAGATTAGTCAGGGAACTTGGTTCTCCTAACACATATTAGTAGTTTCTCTATTCTCTCAAGCACAATTTTGAATGGTTAAAACAAGTGCCATGTCATCAGTGCATCATTTTCTTTTCCTTGCATCTTGTGAACCCAAACATCTCACCCGTTAATAATTGACCCTACTCCGAAAACTGCCGCTCTTTCTTAACCGGTCCCTCATCCATCATAAATACATCTATCATTGTCACAACTCCTCCCATCAAATTTCAAAACCACATTCTTCTTCCTCTCTTCAAACTGCCAAATCCCTGCTCTTCTTCTGAAGATGGCCGAAAATCAAACAACCTCGAGTGTTCCAAGTGACATCCCCCTTGAGTCCTCACCTGTTGAAACACTGATATTAGACTCCTCACCCTACACCACTGCTAACCAAAACCCTAGGACAGAGTCACCCCAACATTCCTTCTCCTCTCCTACCCACTCGAGTTCTGGTTCTCATAGGAGTAGAAAAGTCTCGCCTCCCAAAAGATTTGTAGCCTAGAGCCCTTCTCCTACTTCGCCGGAAAAAGGGATGAACAGAGTATTGCTGACAAAGAAGAAGATCAGGAAAATTCATGTTCGCCTATGAAAAAAGGGTCAAAGGTAGATCAAACTGATACTTCCGAGAAGTTTGACTCAACAAAGACTGCTCCTGATCTTACGTCCACGGGTAACACTCCTTCCTCTACTGAGTTCTCCATGGATTTACAAGAGAAAGAGGTAATAGAGAACATGATGTCCATAGCTCATGAAGGGGTTGTTATAGAAGGAGGTGATGATGGTTTTGAGACTCGGGAGGAAGAGTCTAAGACTGTGAAAGAGGGTAGAGAGTTTGTGCCCATTGAACAATCTGCACGGGACAATACTACTGGGGTCCCAAATGAGGGACCTGATCCCTCCTCAGAGGATCCAACTCAGGGGTCCTCTCAAGAGCCCCAGGTCAGTATTGATCCTGCTCCCTCCCCTCATTTTGATTTTGAGCCTTTGTTTGTGGTTATGCCTGAGATGAGATCTGATTCTAAAGAAGTAGTTTGGGAAAGTGAAGAGGATTCTGATGATATGCCAATTGCTTGCTTGACTAGGCATAGACCAATGGTTACTCTAGAGTCTACGCCTAAGCGACCTACTACAAGGTTGCAAAGGAAGGAGGTTTTTGAGTCTGCGCTTAAGAACAACCAAGCTAAGTCAAAGAGAAGAAAATTAGTGAAAGATGGGAAAGTTGTGAGTGAGAAGACAGTGATAGTTATGAATGTGGATGATGAAGTAGAAGAGGAACCTGGTTCCTTAACTAGAAATCACTCACAGAAGCATGGTTTCCCAAAGCCTAAAAGGGGATCTTCTGTGTCTGCTGAAAGTCTGAACAAATCTGATGATGTTGTTGCTAGTGAAAATGTGGTGAAAAAATCTGGTGATAAGTTGGTAGAAGAGTCTGCTGCCAGGGTGATGGAAGAATTGGGTGAAAAGTCTGTGAAGTCTGATGAAAAAGTAAAGAATATTTGCAAGTCTACTAAGAGAAAAACTGATACGGATGAGGAACCTGGTTCCTCAAAGAAGTCCAGAGTGGGTAATCTAAGGAGTGCTGGGAAAGAGAGGTTAAGAAGTCAAAAGGTGCTGTGGGGCTGCACATTTGCCCCTGATATCTTGGAGAAGGCTGGTATGAGACAGCTGGTTGAGATCTGTGAGTTCCAACAGTAGACATTTGTTCACAAATGATGCTCCAATGGTGTATGAAGAGGAAGTTCAAAGTTTCTATGCTGACCTTTTTAAAGTTGAAGATGATCACATCTGTGTATTGGTGAATGAAGTTGATATGGTAATGGACTCTGTCTTGTTGGGGTCCATTCTTGGTGTGCCTGCTGAAGGGATGTCTAGTGTTCATGGATCCTGTTCTCAAAATTTTAGAAATGCCATATTAAAGGACAAAGCAATTCAGCAGGGGGAACGGGTTCAAAAGAAGGCCCTCCTTCCTGTATACCAACTGTTGTTTGAGATGGTGAATAAGGTACTGCTGCCTCGAGCTGAGAGAAGATCTATCACCTCTCGTGCAGACCTGTTCCTCATGTAAGCACTGGACAACTTCACTACCATCAATTTGCCTGGGATTATGATAGAGCACATGAACAAAGTGGCAAACTTTAAAGATGGTAATCATGGGCTGTCGTATGGGTTCCTTCTCACCAAGGTCTTTAAGCACTTCAAGGTTCCTATGGGACAAGCTAAAATGGGCACAACGAAGCAAACTTTTTCCAAAACTACTCATGAAAAACGTGAGTGTATCGAGAAAATTGGAGGGGTTGGAAACACTTCTACCATATCTCAGCCGATCAATGCTCAGAACAGTGCTACCTCGGAGATAAGGAAATTGAAAGCAAGGAATGCTATCCTTGAGACTCAGTTAAGTCAGTTGCAGGAGGCACCTGGTTCCAGTTGTTCTCAAGGAGAAGAGGTTGCTCGTCTAACAAAAGAGAATGCTGAGCTCAGGAAACAAGTGGAAGACCTGAAAGGGATACTGCAAATGTCAGCAAATGCTCGAATGGATTTAGTCCTCCAAGCCCTTTCTAAGCCATCTCCTTCCAGTGCTCCCTAAACAGTGTCCCTTCAGTGTCCAGTCTTTAGTGATCAGTCTATTCCCTCAGTGTTAGTTTTTATGATGATGTTTGTGGTGTTTTTTTTGTTTTTTGTTTGTTCAAAAATGTGGATGGTGGTAGTAACATTGACTCTACTCCTGTTGAAAAATCCAAATTAATGCTAATGCTAGCTTTTCCCTTTTTGCTAACTATGCCTTGTCTTTATGCTCTGTTTTTAGTCATGTTGTGTGCACACAAGTGGCATGAGTTAACTCAAGCTAGAATTCTTTTTGCTATATACTTGTTGCTCTTCTTTTTATGATGCCAAAACGGGAAAGATTAATGTGCATAATTGATTAACGAGCACTAATTAATGGGGAATACAGACTTAGGGGGAAACTTAAGGCTTTTCTGGTTCATTGTCTGGTTCTGTGCGGTTTTTTTCTGGGATGTTCAATTATAAGTCTGTCATCATCAAAAAGGGGGAAATTGATAGGTTACAAGTACCTTGCTTTATGTTCTGATGATCTAACAAACTTACTATCAAGAACCAGATAAGGAACCAGTTACATATCCTCAAAACCTTAAGATCAAATGGTTCTAGTTTGGAATATGCTTCGACTCTTTAGAGTTAGAGGAACAACAGAGGGAACAGATAACTATCGTTTCCCAAGGAAACAGTACAAGTCAACTGCCCCAGCTGTAAAGTTGCTGCCTGCACACACTACACTGCAGATACAGTGCAGCAGTCAACTTTATGGGGAGTGTCTTTTAACTACCTTGCTTACATCATTCCAGTGATATCACAAATATATTATTAACATCAAGGAAGGTAAAACAAATGAGTGGTTCACTTAGAGAAATCATTGAAGCTCTCACATGGTCATTGATCATCAAGCAATCAATTCTCAAGTGCATCAAGAACAAAGAACAGCACTACTACGGACCAGTTCCCCACAGCAAGTCATTGTATGTCCTTATTTGCGTTGTAACTTTGTAATAGTTCTTCAATTGTAATTCCTGTTTAGCTTGTTTAGAAGTATTCTATAGGAAACACTTTGTAAACCTTAAACCTTTGTGTTTGATTCTTGGCTAGAGTTAGTCGAGTTGTAAAGTCTTTGTAATAGAGTTATTACCAAGTGACTTGTAATAGAGTATTGCAAGTTAGTGAGGGATTAAGAGATTAATTCCTAGGTTGCAGAGGTTGTAATCTAAAAGTTGCTCAGTAGTGGAGTTGAAATCCTACAAGGGTAGGTCGTGATTTTTAATCCCGTTGAGCTGAGAATTTTTCACGTAAAAATCTTCTTGTCATCTACTTACTGCAGTGTGCGTGTGTTCTAGTGGAACTGATATAGAACCTGGTTCTCTATAGAATTTGGTGGACCTCTATATTCTATGAAATAGATTGTCTACTTCTGATATATATTTCAAGTTATCTTATCCTGCTTGATAATTCAACTGTAACTCTAGCAAGATTATGGCATGAATTCATGATTGAATAGCTGCACATAATCCATTGATAGTGTTTTAACTATAGCAATTACTATTGATTTCAAAATATGTATGCGAAATCGATGTGGTTTATAACCTGTATAGGAGAAAAAGAGTTTTCTCTTTTCGGATTCACATCTCCGGTATGTATGAATATACATGCATTTTGTGAAGGATGTTTCACTCTTATAGACTAGACTGACCAGATCTTTTTTGGTTGAAATGAGAAGGTTTTAGTTTATAATCTTTCTAGGAAACAATATTTTCTTTTACATCCGCAAATTATGTTGTTTGTGACAATCCTAAATTGAGATTACCTTGTTTTTTCATCTTCTGATGCAATTAAACGTGGTACCTAGTTCAATATATCTTTCAATATTGTTTGGATCGAATGTGATTTACCTCTATAAAGTCTTAATTAATGATTACTTCAACTTCTTGGAATAATTCAGCATGCAGAAGGCCATTGGAAGATATCGTCAATATACAAAAGCAACGCTGATAAACAATAACTCTAGCTTAGAAGTGGAGCACCACATGGAGGTCAGATTTCTTTTGAATAATCTGGTTAACATGATTAATTTGCTTCCAAGGTCCTTGCTATACAATTTCAGAAGTAATATTAATGATGATGTTTGATAATGAACTTCTATTGTTTTGTGTTTAAGTCGTTATTCAAAATGAAACGATCTTTCGCTTTGAAATTTAGAACTAGCACTTAAATAATACACTGTAAAGCACCTATATATATAAACTACACTGAGTCTCCATTGTTCAAGAATTTAGAATGCCAAACTTTTAGGTCTCATGTCCCCTTTCTCCAAATTAGTTTTTGCTATTTTGCTTTCAATAAAGTGCCCTACTTTGCCAAAAAAGAAAATACATTTACTTCATTTCTGTTTTACTAAACGTGGATCCATTCAATCCCTATCTATTTGTTGATTTTGTAGTATATATGTTTATATCTTTTGGCACAATAGATTTTTAATTTAAACAGTTATGGGTCAGGGTAAGCATTAATCTTTCTATTTATCTTCAATGATTATATTATCTCTGGAATTTGTATAATTCTAAAATTGTAACTACACTGTACATCATATATTATAAATACAAGGGGATACATAAGTCGAATGTGGAATCCAATCTTAAAGTTTAGAGTAAATTTTATTAAAGCCCCTTAACCTTTGGGGAAATAATACTCCCTTCACCTTTTGAATGAGAATGGTAACCCCCTTGAATAATATTTTCCCGACAAGTTTTAATATTTTCATACAAAAAAGAAACATTTGTGTTGTCTGTTTAATTTCTTTTTGTTCAAGAGAATTAAGTAATTAATATAAATTATATTGCATTGTCACGACCCAAACCGATGGGCCGTGACGGGCACCCAGTGCCTTACCTAACCGACCACCAACGTAACATATCTTTATTATCATACCATCACGGGTAAATGGGCTAGAAGGGCCGTCATGATATAACCAGAATAAAACATAAGGGAATACTCGACATAGGACGACCCAACATAGAATATAAACTTATACATGTGACATACGGGCCTATAAGGCCGACATAATCATTTGTACACTCAAAACATAGGCCGACAAGGCCATACAATCATCTATATACATGACATATGTCTACAAGCCTCTAATAGTGCATAAACGTCATAAAGGTCGGGACAGGGCCCCGCCATACCAATCAATACATGTCCAAATCATACTGACCAAATAGGCAACCCCGGAGTAAGTGGAGTGCAGCAACACCTTCCGCTGAGCTGAAAGCCCAGTAGGAGGACTCTCAACCTATCTATCGGGACCTGCGGGCATGAAATGCAGTGTTCCCAAGCAAAAGAGACGTCAGTACAAATAAAATTATCGAGTATGTAATGCATGAAAGCAGTATATAAAAGACATGAAAGAAACAGGGAGTAAAGAACTCAACCTGTAAGTCTGAATAGCTCTCTGAATCATGAAACATTTATAATGTCATGCATATGCGTATAAATGTCACATCATGCATAGGTATGTGCGTACATAACACCATTAAGCCTCTGAGGGCATCCTATCATATCATCTCGGTCTCTGTGGACGAAATCATCAACGTAGAACAACTGATCAGGTGGTGATGCGTATATAACTCCATAACATTTTTCCATACCCCATATATATATACTATACGCGTAAATTATGCCATCTGGTCATGGGTAATAAATACAATGCATAATGAAGTAAGATCTCTCGGAATGTCATGAGATAAATATGCCTTCGGTTAATATCATGAAAGAAACTTTATCAACTTACTTATTTTCTGAGACCCATGAACAGACGATAAAATAATAGACACATGGGGAATCAAGAACATAGGCACCCCTAGTACTTATAAGAATAGAATCATTTGTAAAGGTTGCGTGCTTGCTCGTTTTATTGCATCATATGGATCATGCCAAAAGAAAATAAGGGATAGACTTAATATTACTTAACTCCATTGAGTCCTTAATACCTTCCAACCAATTTTTCAAACAACTCAACTCAATCTACCACAGCATACAGAGATTCAAAATCAGTGTTGAGTAAAGGCTAAGTCCGCAACTTAAACTAGTAGCTCGTTTATGTAAATTTGGGCAGTATCTCCCCAGTAACAAGAGCCTCCTCCAATACCATATACTAACAAAAATGAAAAGAGAAATCCATCAATACATAATTATCAATAACAAAACACCATATAACAACAATAAGTCACAACGACTTCACGACGAGTGGCAAGCTAGCTCCGATTGAAACCTGTATACCCCATATCACCCCTTACAGGCTTATTAATTTAACTTAACAGTATTATTAACATGACAATGAAGTCATCCATCAATGATTCCAACCTTATACCATATATTTATAACAAAGCAAATAATCCATAACTCTAACTTTCCTCAATTAGCAACTTTATTCACTAGTTCATGTCTAGCCCATCCATTTAACTTAATCAACATCAAGACAACCTTAAGAACATGTAAGAACATAATATAATTACCTCCTATAGTGGATTCAAGTCGAAATCCATGTTATATTTAGCTTACAACAGCCCAACACACCACAATCACTTCATACCCAAAACGACAACTATAGTAGTGTCAAATATCCCGAAAATGTTACAAAGAACGACTAATCCACCATTTCGCCATTATGTGGTGTTTTTCCACACCATTTCTCATCCAAAACTCCATTAAAAAGTAGCAAATTAGACAGCCCAAAAATAACTCGAAACAATCCACAAAACAGTCCACCACAAGTCGAATAACTCGAACGCACGGCTTCCAATCACCGTCCCGTGAGTTCTAACTATTAGAAAACGAATTTATCAACCTTTCTTGATATTTAAAATCTTAAATATAGATTGTAGGCATTTTCTTAACTATTAAATACCTTCCAAAACTCAAACTACAAAGAAAAAGAGAGGCGATATAGCGATACTTACGTTGTAGGGATCGTTCTAATGTTAGCGCTTCTTGATTTCGTACACGGGATGTCAATCTTCTTTGAAACCTGAGATCTTAAGGGTAGGTTTATGGGTCTTATTTGGTCGTGGTTTCTGGAAAAATGAAGAAAGAGACGACATAAGGGATATAAATATCCAATTTGTTGAAAAGTCAAAAAGGTTCTACTTGGCACCCTAGCATTGGCTCTTCTTCCAATGCTTATATCTTTTTATCCTTATTTTGTATGAATGAACGATTAAAAGCGTTGGAAACTACATTCCATGACCTTCAATTTGGTATATAATATGTCCCAAAAAACCCTCATATAACACACGAAAGGTATTTCTCAAAAAGCTTTAGGGATCTACCTACTTGTCACCTATGCTGTCTGCGCGGTCTCACGAAACAGCAAATATCTCTCTTCTCCGGTGTCCAATTGACAAAAGGTTTAATGCGTTAGAAACTAGGCTCATAGATCTTAACTTTGATATGTGGATCATCCTGTAATTCCAAGTATATTAGGAAAAAAGTTCTGATACATTTGACCTAATATTCAGCACATTATGAATGTAACTTGTGATGACCTTTGCCAACTTTTGTTCTAAAACTCGCTTGACTTCAAAATATAACACACGACTATCATACGACTAAAATAACTAATAACATAACCTCATTATCACATTAAAAACCCTAGTATCACACCAAAAGTACACGTTATAACATTCCCAACTTGTCGACATTCGACGAAACTTATTTTCTTCAATTTGCTTAGCTCCTAAGCCTTTCAACCCTCTTGGTAGTTGTTATCCATGATCTTAGAGATTTGTAACCTCCAAAGTAACATGATTAACTTATTTTATGTACTTTCAAAGACGATTTTATTTTTGAGCTTACATCAATTGACTTATGATGTACTTTCACGTATGAAAATATGGGGTGCAACATGCATTTTTTTGTTGGCATTCAATAACTGCAGATGGTAGGAGCATTATCTTCCACTTTAACTTCATCCAGCATTTTGCTCCCTTTTGCTAGATTTACTCGGGTTTTGGTATCAATTCTATCTCAAAGAGTTGCAGCAAAATATATAGTAGACCACTCTATGGACAAGATTACCAGCGAAGCTTAGAGATAACACAAGCTGAGAACTTTCTTGCTCTACTATATTTTTTCCGTACATAAAATTCAGCTGAAACATGAAGTTAAACCAGATTAAATAATTGAGGGATCATGAAAGTTAGAGTAAATGGAAGAGTTTCTGGACATTAGGAATTTGAGGTTTATTATTTGTTTCCATCGAAACTAGCAAATTGATTCATTGTTTCTGAACCGTGATCAGTGGTTTATACTTTTGTTGAATCTTTAAGCAAAAAAATTATTACAACACTTTTCTTGTGTTAAAGTTTCAAAGTTCATCAAAAAACATTGCTCTAGAGGGTTAATGTTCTCGTTCAAAAGGTGAAGGAGATATTATTTCTTAACCAATAAACGTTAAAGAGGTTAAATGTAATTTACTCTAAAGTATATGTTCTTCTCACCTAATAATTGTTTATGTTAATATGGTACCAGAGCCTAGAAGTGTCAGCTTCTTCCAATACCCACAATCCAACGTGAATCCTCTTTCACATTTATACCGTTTCTCCTTCTCCTCCTACTCCACTTAACCATGCTCATCACTTCATTTTAGAAGTATTAACGAGAATGTTTGATTATGGACTTCTATTATTTTGTGTTTACCTCGTTATCCAGAATTAAAATACACCGTACGATTTTCACTTTGGAGTGAAAAAAATGAGAAGTGCCTAACTTTGTTGAAGAAAATGGAAGGTGCCTAATTTTGTTGACAACTTTGTTGAAAAAAATGGGAGGTGCCTAACTTTATTGACAACTTTGTTGAAGAAAATGGAAGGTGCCTAATTTTGTTGACAACTTTGTTGAAAAAAATGGGAGGTGCCTAACTTTATTGACAACTTTGTTGAAGAAAATGGGAGGTTCCTAACTTTGTTGAAGAAAATGGGAGGTTCCTAACTTTGTTGAAAAATTATAGGACTAAATCAACAGTAAGATATCTTCTTTGTAGTAGTTGAATGACATCTCTTACTATAAATAGATGCCTCCATTCTTCATTTCAATTACACCAAAATAACAGAGAAGCAATGAAAGCTAAGAGAGAGTAATCCACAGATTGTAGTTTGTGAGATAAATAGTGAGTGTGAGTAATATTGTAGTGAAGTATTTTTAAATAAAGAGTGCTATTTCTTTCAAGATTGTAGTAGTCTCTTGACACTACTAAGTTGTAATATTATAGTAGTTATATTACTCCTCTCGAGTATTGTATTTTACCCATTAAAAGAATGGTGTCGTTGTTACTCTCTTGTGTTATTATTATTTGTCGTGGATATTATTCCTGGACGGGATTATTATTTTTCCCAACAACGTGGTATCAGAGCCATGGCAAATAATGGTACGTTATTTTTTCAGTACCCCCGTCTCACAAAAGATAATTATGAGAAATAGTATTTACGTATGAAAGCCATTCTTGGCTCTGAGGATGCGTGGAAAATCATAGATAGAGAGTATGCAAAACCCGATAATGAGGAAGCTCTGCCTCAAAATGAAAAAGAGGTCTTGGCAAAGACAAGGAAGAAAGATCAACAAGTCCTCACTCTCATCCATCAATGTTTGGCTAATGCCATGTTTGAGAAGGTGGCAGATGCTACCACCTCAAAGGAAGCTTGAGAGATTTTACAAAATTCTCTTCAAGGAGTTGACAAGGTGAGGAAGGTAAAACTTCAAACTCTAAGGGCTGATTTTGAAGTTTTAAAAATAAAAGAATCCGAATGCATTTCAGATTGTTGTTCAAAAGTGAAGACTGTTGTAAATCAATTAAGAAGATATGGGGAGAACATAAAAGATGTCCGTATGGTTGAAAAGATCCTTCGCACTTTAACACCTAAATTTGATTTTGTGGTGTGTGCTATTGAGGAATCTAAGGATTTAGACTCTATGATGGTAGAGCAATTGAAGGGTTCTTTACAGGCCCATGTAGAAAAGATCACAAGGAGACAAGAAGTGCCATTGAGCAACTTCTTAAAACTCAAGCATCCTTCAAAGATTATGGAGGTGAAAAGAGCTATCGAGGGAATGGACGGGGACGAGGTCGTGGCAGTCATGGAAGAGGAAGAAGCAACGCTAACAACTTCAACAATGAAGTTAAAATCCACCAGACATTCAGAGGTCGTGGTCGTGGACATAGAGGAGGAAGAGGACGTGGCTACTACCAAGAAAATAATGGACAAAGGTATGGCAAATCAAAAATTGAGTGTTATAATTGTCATAAATTTGGCCATTACTCTTGAAAATGTCATAGCAATGTTGAAGAAAAAATTAACCTTATTGACAACAAGAAAGAAGAAGTTGAGTCAACGCTGTTGATGTCACTCAAGGAAGCAGACAAGGATGATTGCAGCTCGTGGTATTTGGACAATGGAGCAAGCAATCATATGTGTGGATTCAAAGAGAAGTTTGTGGAGATCAATAAAACGGTGAGAGGTAATGTGTCCTTTGGAGATACCTCAAAGATTCAAATTGAAGGGATATGTACGATTCTGATCTCCTGTAAAGATGGTAGTCACAAGTTAATTCAAGATGTTTATTATGTCCCAATATTAAAAAGTAATATTTTGAGTTTGGGCCAACTTCTTGAAAAGTAATATGACATCCACATAAAAAATATGCATCTTTGGCTTAGAGATTCAAGTGGAATTCTAATTGCTAAAGTGCATATGGCTAAGAATAGATTATTCTCTCTGAATCTTAAGACAATTGATGCAAAGTGTTTGAAGGCTAATGTGCAAGATGAATCATAGTGTTGGCACATGCGATTTGGGCACTTAAATTTTGAAGCGCTCAAATCAATGGGAGAAAAGAACATAGTGCATGGGATACCATTAATAAGCCATCCCAATCAATTGTGTGAAGCTTGTCTTCTTGGAAAACATGCAAGGAGAAATTTTCCAAAGGAGGCCATGCCAAGATCAACCAAGCCGCTTCAGCTTGTTTACACTGATGTGTGTGGACCAATCAATCCACTTTTCTTTGGTAACAAAGTTGTATCTTGTGCAGTTTATTTGAACAACAGTCTCAAACAAAGAATGTTAGAGATCAAACCCCTCAAGAAGCATGGAGTGGAAGAAAGCCAAGTGTTAAGCACTTGAGAATCTTTGGGAGCATAGCCTATGCTCATGTGCCATACCAAGGGAGAGCGAAGCATGACGATCGAAGTGTCAAGCATGTGTTTATTGGCTATGATACTAGTTTAAAAGGCTACAAGCTATACAACCCAAGTAGCGGCAAGATGGTAAATCACAATGTTGAATTTGATGAAGAATTGGCATGGAACTGGGAAGCTCAAGAAGAAACTTCATATGATTTTCTTATATAGTTTGGTGATGAAGAAGAACCAGAGACCGTGGAACCTGTGCCAGATACAACTTCACTTCCTTCTCCAATAAATGTTGCATCTCCCTCTTTTAAAAAAATTTCAAATGAATAACCGCAAAGGACGAAGAGTATTCAAGAGCTCTATGAGGACACAGAAGAAGTTACTAATTTTGATTTTTTATATTGTCTCTTTGTGGATAGTGAACCAATGAATTTTGATGAAGCTGTTGAAGACAAAAGGTGGAAACAAGCCATGCAGGAGGAGATCGAGTCAATAGAGAAGAACAACACTTGGAAGTTAACAACTCTTCCCAAGGGTCATCGTGCAATTGGAGTTAAATGGATATACAAGGCAAAGAAGAATGTTTGTGAAGATCTGGAGAGATATAAGGCACGACTTGTAGCTAAAGGCTACAAGCAAAGGTAGTGCATTGCCAAGAAGGGAGTCAAACTCAAATATGTGAAGTCTCATGATCAGGCTGCAGATATCTTTACAAAGCCTCTTAAGTTTGAGAATTTTCAGAGATTGAGATCAAGTCTTGGAATGACAAAGAAAAATCAAAATTAAGGGAGAGATTTGTGAGGCTCATATTAGAGAAAAAAAAGAAGAAAATGTAAGATGCCTAACTTTGTTGACAACTTTGTTGAAGAAAATAGGAGGTGCCTAATTTTGTTGACAACTTTGTTGAAGATAATGAGAGTTTCCTAACTTTGTTAAAAAATTATAGGATTAAATCAACAATAAGATATCTTCTTTGTAATAGTTGAATGACATCTCTTACTATAAATAGAGGCCTCCATTTTTCATTTCAATTATACCAAAATAAGAGAGAAGCAATAGAAGTTAAAGAGAGTAATCCATAGATTGTAGTTTGTGAGATAAATAGTAAGTGTGAGTAATATTGTAGTGAAATATTTTAAATAAAGAGTGTTATTTCTTTCAAGATTGTAGTAGTCTCTTGACACTACTAAGTTGTAATATTATAGTAGTTATATTACTCCGCTCGAGTATTGTATTTTACCCATTAAAAGAGTTGGTGTCGTTGTTACTCTCTTGTGTTATTATTATTTATCGTGGATATTATTCCTGGACTGGATTATTATTTTTCCCAACATGGAGTTTAGAACTAGCACTAAAACAATACACTGTAAAGCACCTATATAAACTACACTTAGTCTCTTTTATTCAAGCGTTTGAAATGCCAATTTTCTTGAGATTCTGAGAAGGTCAGGCCTCATGCCCCTCTTCTCCAAATATATTATTGCTATTTTGCTTTCAATAACATTTTTATTTTTTTCACTATTATTCCAACATAACATGCCCTGTCTTTGCCCCAAAAAAATGAAAATACATTTACGCGGATCCATTCACTCCCTCATTATTATTTGTTAATATTATAATAA